>CAMXCT020006301.1:30550-55550 GCA_947184155.2 Cladocopium goreaui
ATTTTGACAGCAATTTGCAGGATGAGATGGAGGTGGTCTTGACCCAGATGGAGCCCTTCTGCACTGGCGGTGGCAGGGCCAGCCAGCTGGGGTGCTATGTGCAAACGATCTCGTGGACGAACGGAGTTCGGGACAATGAGAATTTCCAGATCATGAACAGCTACATCGAACAGGCAACCAAGCCCTGGGAATTATGGGCAGAATGGCGGATTTCTGGGGAAATTTCATTTTTTTTTCAGGACGAACAGTTTAGCAAGAAACATGGCTTCATCAGCAACTACACTGTGTAATGTATATGGGTAAACATATTACGGATCCGCAACCCTTGAACTTTGAGGCTCCAAGTGCTTACCCAAACTTATGCAAAGTTTGTTTGGTGAGACTTTGTTGCTTTACTCGGTCTGTCCCTTCTATATAGCCTATAGTTCTACTATTCGGGGTCAGGTTTTCTTCATACCTACAGCAATTACAGGGGCGGGTTCAAAATATTATTTCCAATATGTATAAAACTTTTGCAGTCAATTATGGGGCTTGGGATTTTGATTGGGGGACATCACTTTGGATCCTTTGAACCCCATATTATACCCATACGAAATTATAGCTATGTAATATTGTATAGGTACACGCATATGATTATATAATTATATATATATGTATGTATTTGTATTTAGATCATGTGATATATAGATCATGTGATATAATATCAACATATACTTCCTTCATACTAAATATAATTGATTATATTTAAGATAATAGAGAATAACACACCATTCCCATTTCGAAGGAAGTGGCACGGTGATATTTCCCATACGAGATTTAATTCCCAAAAAACTTGAGAATATATGTTAGAGGACCTGGAGTCCATCAATTAAACGGGGCATACTATGAATTCAGTGTCCTGAAATTCAGGCTCACTCCAATCCTCTTCCATTGCAGCTGGGTCAAAAGTAGCACAGCAACAAGCCAGGGAGAGAAAATGCTGCGGGGACGCTCTGTTACTAAACTTATGAACTTCCGCCGAAAATCCATACAAATCAGCAGAACTCAGGCGCACATGTTGTGATGTTGAGTTCCGCCGAAAAAAACAATCAGCAGAAATCCTAGGGAAAATCATTGAATCAGCAGAAGTCCACTACACATTTTGTGATGTTGAGTTGCGCCGAACCATAGGTCTGAATACTAAGTTCCGCCGAAAACAAATTTTTCAGCAGAAGTCAGGTACACAATTTGTGTAGTGAGTTCCGCCGACAAATAAAGAAAACATAGTCCGTAAAAAAAAATGCAACCGATTCGGGGGCACAGGCCCCCAAAAGTTCCGCCATTTTTTTTTTTCAGCAGAAGTCAGGTACACAACTTGTGTAGTGGAGTTCCGCCGAAAAAAACAAAGTCCGTAAGGAAAAATGCAACCGATTCGGGGGCACAGGATCTCAAAGTTCCGACGATTTTTTTTTTCCAGCAGATCTCAGGACGTCTCATGCCCCATAATCGGCCGCAACGGAAAAAAGGTCCACAAAGTCCGTAAAATAAGTTCCTGAAAAATTTAAGGCTTAATAGATCCCAACAAAATTGAACCTTTGACAGATTTGAGTTTTTTGGGGATTGTTACTATCTTGATTTGTTGGCTCTCGAAATAACACGCCATATATCAAAACCTTTCGAAGGAAGGGTTGATTCAGGTTGATTTATGTAAAGAAAAAGGTCCATGAAACCACATGTGGGAGACCCCATAATCCAGGTCCAGAGCCCCACAATCGATCGCAAAAGTTTGGTATAGTATTTTTAATAGTATGACATGTATATGTTTATATAAATACAACAAGATATTCAAATGAATATACATATATATATATATATGTTTATATTTATATGGTAGATTTTTATCTTATAACTATATACGTTTAATAGTGTATAATGTATTGATATGACATAATATATATATATATATATACATATGTAATACAATATATATAATATAGTATATATAATATAATATAATATAATATAATATAATATAATATAATATAATTATAATATAATACAATATAATATAACACAATATAATATGATATGATATGATAATATAATATAATATATTTGTGAACAACAATGTCAACAATATCTGTATATATATATATATAGATATACATGTATGTATTTAGATGCACACAATGTAGCAATATGTATAAATATGATTACATACTTGTACTTATGTAAATGACATGAAACGAAACACACACACACATATATATATGTTTTATATAATGCTCGTATTATATGACAATATGTAATCTGACTTGATATCATTAAATAAGTCTATTATGACATTACATACAGTAAAGTAATATACATATATAAATATGTACATATATACATATATATATATACACGCAAAGTATGTATCAACGTATCACATATCGGTGCCCCTTGTTTCACCTGCCATCATCTGACAATACATTTTCCCAGGCCATGGCGAGTCGCCTGTCTTCCTCCTTCCGTTTGGTGGATTTCTTTCGTCTCGGTGGGGCTATGCCGGAGGAGGTGGTGAATGGCCATGGCTCTCAGATGCTGAACCTGTGGGTCGCATGGCTGATATTCAGCGCGAATGGATGCGAATGGTGCGAATGACGAGCCGGGCCAGTGAAAATGCCAGGGTGACAAAAAACGACCTGGAGAATTAACATATTTAAAATGTATAAGTTTTGTTTGAAGCTCACTATGACCTGACCATAAATGATGGCGATGGCTAGGATGGCTAGGATTGAACCGCTCATAATTATATATATATATATTAGAACCATTTGATACCATTTGTAACCTTGGTGAAGCTCAAAATCTACTTTCCAGCTATTCACACAGCAGGATTGGGGTGTTCCCCTCAGTTGAAATCCCCCCGCAACCAGGTGTGGACCGTGATGTTCAATGCCATGTGCCCAGCTCAAATGGCAGCCAGTGGGTCCTATGCCACCTGGCAGGGCAACCTGTGCTCCGGAACCGAGGCGAGGAATATCGAATGGGACTTTGGACCAGCAATTCTGAGGTTGACATACGTTGACCAGAAAACAAACCAACGTTTACATTATTGTAATGATTAATATTCAATGAATGATATTGTCATTATTTATATAATGATCCTATAATATTCTTAATGATCATTACTGTCCCAGATGCTCCATGTATGGAATATTTACCTACATTTGGGCAATTTTTGGGGTAAATGTAGGTAAATATTCCATACATGGAGCATATGGGTGTAATATTATATTCATTATTTAATGATCCTTGTTGTAACGGAATCGTGGAATCCTATGAATCCTTCGGCCATCTCCAGCGCAGGCACGCTTTGAGAACTGTCCCAACTACTATCCCAGCTGTTTGGATGGACCGCGCTGCGAAAAGTGGGAGTGCCACTTGGCTGTTGAAATCCATGGAATTCCCTTGGAAAATCTTGGAACATGATCTACAAATGGTGGATTTTCGTCTGGTTTTTCGCCAGATTTCGTCAGTTTTGGCTTGAGCCGACAGGCATGAACAGTGTGCCTTGCACCCTGAAAGCGGGTGATCCACCCATTGCTGGAAATACGGAAGGCACTGGTGGGGTATTGGCGATGTTGCTAGTTGATCTGCGAGCCAGATTCGGTAGGCCTTTAACATGTTTAAAGCATTGCAGGATGGTTATGATCCACTTGAGAGGGTTTTGGACAATTTAGACAGTTTAGATGCAATTTTTTCCGAATTGATAGATTACCTGTGCAAGAAAGATTGCAGATGTGAGGGTGATGGTTTTTGAGACTTGCATGGTGATTTTGAAGCAGCTTCAGCCACTTGTTCAAGTGGGACAGTGTGCAATTCCCTTGTGCAGTTTGCCTTGATGGCTAGGTGAAACTAGACGCGAATCATTCCGAATGGGACATTTCCAAGCAGGTAGATATCCCACAGGGTAGACCTCAGCCAGCAGGACTTTGTGCGGATGCCATCAATATTTCTTCCTTCCTGGCAGTGGCAGCTACCGAAGAAGTGCAGATGGCAGATGCCTGCCACAACAATCAAGGCCCATGGTGGGTTTCGGTTGAACATCTAAGGAAAAGAACACCAAATTTGTTGTTTATATATATATATATTTAATTTATCATACTTTATCATCATTTTCCCAATGAGAAAAATGGCGGTGTTGGAGGATATACATGGATTGTACACATTTTCAGACACACCCATGGTGACTTTCTGCACATGTTTGACTTTTGCCACATTTGTTTTACATGGTTTGGCGCAGAATGGACATGAATGGACGATGTTTTGTGATCAACTCCAAATCAGGGGCTTCATATGCATTTGGGGATGGGTTCAAAATCGCTCATGGCTCATACCAAGAAAACTGGGTGGTAAAGACTGCTGGTGACATCCCCACTTTGGCTGATTCCGCATCTGTGCCTTGGTATATAAGTCCATTGATCGAATCCGAACTCTGTTGGTAAAGCGCCTAGTCTTGATTGGTCGAATATGATGGAATCACCAAATGTTGGTTGCTTTGGATCCACATATTTTTGCTCACGTCAAAACATCCCCAAACTGCCCCAGTTTGCAAGGCAAACTTCCGCTCTTTGGTGCAGGTTTGCGCACCCGCCTTTGGTGCAACGCGTCCTTAGAATTCGTCCTGCCGCTGGTTGCGCTCCTTTTGGCCACAGCCCTCAAGATCTTCCTTCATTTCAGGGAGAAGCAACAAGCAGCTGCACCAAAGAAAGGGGAAGTGAAAGAGAAGGAGCTGCTGAGCTGGAAAAAGAAGACGGGTCAATATTTGATAGTATATACTTTAGCCCAAAATGATCTAAACAGATAGAACTATAGTTAGATGGGCTTACTGAGTTTCATAATCTACTTACAATTACGCCCAGCTGTTGTCCTCCGAGGCTTCCGGCCGAGGGCCCCCGGCACATTGCCCTCTTCCGCAGCGAGGGCGCCAAGAGTGTCCAAGTGCAGAGCGGACCTGCGAGCCCAGCCTGTTCAGACGAACACGACCTGGACTTTTCCTTGGAGATCCATGAGGAATTTCGGGTGATCGTTTTGGGATGATCTTTTTGGTTGGTTGGATACACATGATAGCAACATGAGTCAAAATGGGTGTGGAAAAGAGGATGCCCACACCCTTTGTCGTAGGGTTATCCGGAGGGAAATCAACCATGATATACCATGATATACTGTCATTTTATTTGAATTTGGTACAATTCCTGGGGTAGCAGGATGAGATGAAAACGGCCAAGACGCACCAGAGCACCAAGACGTACCGGAGCACCAAGACTCAAAAGACGGATTTCCCGGATGTCAAATCAGAGAGAGCCGCTGCATCGCGTGCAGCTTCACAAGTGGAGGTGTCTTAGTCGCAAGTCACGAAAGGTAGCGTCAGCTACCTGAGTTCTCCGTGCTTCAGCACAATCATAGGGGGTATTGGGGGGCCAGCCCGTGCAAAACGTAGAATTCTCGACGTTGTGTATTAGATTTCAATTATAAGGGCCCCCCCCCCTCCCCCTAAAATGGTCATGGGTTCAATTCCCACGGGTGACGCGGTCACGGTCCTCCACAGTAGAGGCACACTCTCCATGACGGAGATGTCCCTGTAGTCCAGCATAATTGGTTTGCTTCAGCCTCAATAACAGTTGCTGCAAGGGGTCTTAAAAAGGGGTTTTAAATAAACACCTTTTCGTGATTTTTCGTGCATCATTTCACGCTGCACAAGACACCGTATCGTGCAGTCATGCTCTGGATAAAATCATCTTAGACTGCGCAAAAACGTCTTTTGGTGTATCATCTTAGGGGCGCAGCATTTTGACACCACTCCTCTCCCACTACACTACCTTTCGTCCGCCTCCGCCTGCTCTCAAGTGCGAACGGCTAACATCCAACAATTGGAATGGCTGCGATAACTCGAGCAATGAGGATGCATGATTAAACTAACCATCATGGGTCAAGTATGGGGGATAGAAAACTAGGAGGCTATTATATATATATATATACATTATATACTGTTTATATTATATGTTTGTTTATTATTCCTGATGGAGTTTGTCCCTAAGCCAGTTCAACAAGGATGTCAACGCCGCCTGTGTGGGGAATCTCCCATGGCGGATCCTGTGTAAACCATCGGTTTTGGAGCCGTATGCAGGAAACCCCCAGCCCAGGTTGGTTCAGAAATGGGTATGGGTCAATACCTATTAATACCATTTTTAGTGGGATGAACATCCATTTACCAGCTATTTTGATGTTCACCAGGGGTACACGGTTTTGACACACTGCCAAATTGTTCCACTGTTTTGCCCAGGAAGAGTTTAACAATGTCTTGGACGCGGCTCCAGCTGTGCTCCCTCGCTCTAAGAGCCACGTGACGCTGAAATCGGAGGCACCAAAATCGGAGGCGGCAAAATCGGAGGCGGCAAAATCGGAGGCGGCCGAGGAAGTGCCGGTGCCGCACCAGGTGCCAGAAGTACCAGAACCTGTGAAACCTTCTGCAGCACCAAAGGTGGAGGAGACTTGGTCGAGGTGTTTTTTTTAGCAAGTGTGTGTGTTGGATAAGATTGGATGATGTACTATATGTAGTTTGTTGGAAACATGAGCATTAAGTATATAGCAACAACGGGATATATATATATTAATATATATATATATACGCTTCTTTCTGTAGCCTATGTTTTGAGCAATTTCGACCATCGGAACAGGGGTGTTTTTTCAGCAACTGAGGAAGAGAAGCAGATTGCACCGGCGAGGCAGATCAACATCAGGGTAGCAGGAGCGCCATGGGTTGGGCACCGGATGGCACCGGTGATCGAATCACTGGGGGGTTCTCCATTTCTTGACCGATGCAGCCATGATGCCATGATTTCAAGATGGGTCCAAAGCCAATATGACCGTATCACAGAAAATTGATAAATGGGTTGATGAAGATCTCAACCAAGACGATTCTCTTCATTTTTGGCATGCATCATCTGAATTGCACCTTTTTTTTCATCACCAAATCAATAGATCTAATTACTGCACGTTTTGCCTGTGCAGATTCTTCACAAAGGGCACTTTTTAAATACGTACTTGTTTTTTCATTTTTGTTCAAAAGAATGAAACACCCCATTATATTTTTTACTCTATAGCATCACCTTCACCAGGTATCAATGCATCAGTTTCAAGGCAAAACCTTGATATTTTCCTGTGAGCCTTCTCTTGCTACTTCCACAGGAAACAAATATCCATTGGGCCTCGCAAGGCAGGAACACAGATCTGGGATGGTGGTTCTGTCTGATGAGATGCTTGCTATGAATAATATCTGATAATTTCTGATGATATGACGGTGGTGATGTCCCAAATCACCCCAACACAGGATTGAAACTGGTGAAATTTCCATGAATTTCCATTGATTTCCAGTTGATTCCGTAAAGCTGCATCCGTCAGAATGGATTTCAATGGATGCTGTGAATCCTAGAAATGGATGCTGGGGCAAATTTATGGTTGAACCCCCAAAACATTGCTGGCACATGGTAAAAAGCATTAAATTAAAGATCATGAGAAATCATAGATTTCCCCTTAAACCAATGGCTTTTTCATGAAGCCTTGAGCCCAGCCAGGTTCATGGGCTCCACACATGTGGTGGTGGGCCACCTCTTTGCGAAGGGTGTCACTGAGCCCATCTACTTCTTTGGTTGGGGCTTCACCTGGGTGTTCCTTGGTTTTTGTGGAGTTCACCGGGATGAAAGATTCAATTCATATCTGCTATATCCCAAGTGATGGGGCTTGAAATATGAGTTGAAATGCCATGAAATACCATGCTTAACCTCTGGTCTGCACCCCCAAGTAGGGCAACTGGGACTTTTTGAACCCCTCCCTGACAAGATAAAGCCCACGTTAGGCCGAACACATCTCCAATCAGTTGTGCCATCCACGAAATTCGAGTTTGCAGTGCCATGCATTGCCTTACACTTGTCTCACTTGTAGGAAAGGTCGTTGTCAAACATCACTGTTCTCTGCTAGACTGGGAAACGCGAGGCAACATGATTCTGGTATATTCTGGTCATACTGGCGCAATTTTGCCATGAGGCCATGGTTCTTCATGCTGAGCGGCTTTGTCCTCTTCTCTGCATATCTGAAGAATCCCAAGGAGGAGACCATGATTCAGCACCTTGGAAGTTGCTGTTGAAGTGCTAACTTGCGGTTTTTTTCAACTAGGCCAAGATCTTCGTCCTTTCGAGCCTGTGGGCCATTTCAATCATCACACGTAAAGATGATATTGAACATAATGATATAGATGAGAATGATACTGGGAATAACAACGGAACAACACTCTACAACTGCATTTCTTTGGCACATGGAATTTTATGACCGTGTTCGTTTTTTTTTTTTGAGCCGCCCAGGTACGTCATGAGGAGGAGCACTACCATCTACCCCCTATATGCCTTCTCTCTCATCCCAGCCGCTCATCCTCAGTGGACCCCTGGGACCCTAGCCGACCTTGGGACTCGCAGATTTGGATCATCTTTGGATAATTATGTTTGTTCAAAGATTAACCAAGTATTAACCATTAACTATTAGTTATCATTAACCTGTATTAACCACTTTTTTTTATTAACCATCCAAAAAGGGTGTTCATCAACAAAGATTGGGATGTCACCAACCATATTACAATTGGTCAGGTTGTTGCAACTTTGTTTCATTTCGAAAAAACACATCCCAACAGTAATGGCAGGAGGATTACAACTGACCTTCATTTCGGTTTATCCAAGAACATGGTAATCATGGGTAATCTATGGTAACCCCTAAGAATTCAATGATTCAACGTCTCATTATGGAAAATCCAGCCATTTCTTGGGCATGGCCGCACCAGAGGCCTTTATCATCGGCAAGGCCTACGGCACCATGTCGGCGGAATGGCCCACGCTGCTGGCGCAGAGCTTCTTGTTACAGGCCTGGGTGCCACACTTCACGGAGAACGCGCTGCAGATGCACTGCTGGTTCTTGAGCCGCTGGGCAGCGGGAGCTAACTTGGATAACTTTTGTCGATTTTTTTTTTGGCAAGTTGGAGGCATGATTGTGGAAAGGAGCAGATCGTGAGGTTGAAATGCAGCACATCGCAGCATATTGCTGATATTAACATATACTAACGTTAATTACTAACAATTCTTGCTTCATGGTGATTCAAGTTGGTGTTAACGGTGTTGACTCTAGTTGCCGTCGCTCGAACTTTCACATCATCACGCTGATATATTCAACTACTTGGCTGGTTCAGGAGGTACGTCAACCATTTCCAATTTCTAAGGCTGCATGGTGGTGTATTGGTTCTTCTTCAAACCCTTGTCCCACGTTCTGAAGAACATCACTTTGCTGAAGACGTGTTTGCTCATGGGCTTCTTCTTCTTTTTGCCCTGGCTGCTCATCTTCATTCCAGTCATTGCCAATGAGGACGTGGACTGGTACAAGGACTCGCAAAAACAATGCTGTCGTTTTGCTGGACTTAGTACATTAGTGTACAGTATATGTCCTGGTCATCATTCACATCATAAATCCATCACGCATTCGAACTAAGACGCAATTGCCAAGGCATTGTTTTGTTTGGCCTTAATCTCACTCAGTCATTGATTCTGTGGCAATGAACACCTGGATAAGTAAAGATGGCACAATGATACTCCGTGAACTCCAGTAACTTGTTACCTCCTCCTATAGCTGTGGAAAGATTTGAACGTGGCGAGAATCACGAATTCTATGCCACCGACACCTTCTTGGATATTGGTGTTGTCATGCTGAAGTTCCATCCCATTTGCTACTTTCATGCAACTCGGCTTCTGGACAAGGGCAAAGGGGAATAGAGAGGCCTTTGCAGAGAAACAAGTGATATGGTTGTCTATCCAAGCATCATCAAGCATCTAACTTTCCCAAGGGTGCTTTTGATTTTGTAGCTTTCCAATTTTGGACACACATTCAGGAGCACCCCGCAGCGGTCAAATGAATATGAAATGAATGAAGTGATTCAAAATGTAAGATGCCCAATGTCAATCACAAATGAATCTGTCAATGAATCAATCGCAAAGCTGGTGCTCCGCCCTTAGATGGCGATGGTCGAAATCGGTGAGCCATCCCACCCTTTTTAAAAGGGTGATGACTTGGAGATGGTTTATGAAATTGGCTTTACCACAGAATTCTTACATCTATTTTTTCTTCACAGAAAGTTGCTTGAAAGCAGTTGAGAGTTGAGACACCCGATGGTCCTGGTCGTGATTTCATCCCCGAACATCCATGGGCTTAATATAAGGGCTGAAAGGGGAAGCAATCTGTAATAGTTGGTTACTCATAAACCATGAGGATGTCCCATTGATATCCCACTAAACCACCATTTTCGATGGTTCACCCCCATTAAATCACGATTTTTGATCCACCTTAAACCAACAT
This sequence comes from Cladocopium goreaui, assembly GCA_947184155.2. Taxonomy (NCBI): domain Eukaryota; class Dinophyceae; order Suessiales; family Symbiodiniaceae; genus Cladocopium; species Cladocopium goreaui. The sequence goes on from CAMXCT020006301.1 coordinate 40,964, forward strand.
ACCCTCATTAATATCCCACCAAATCATGATTTTTCATGGTTTTTAAACCACAATGATATCCCATTGACATCCCATTAGTTAATCCCATGAAATCACCATGAATTTCAGTGTTAATCCCGATGGTCATATCCCATTAGTTGAAGAGTGTGTCATACAAAACAACTGATTTTCATGGTTAAATCAAATCCCATATACATCACTTTTTTTCGTGGTTAAATCCCATATAAATCACCATTGTTCATGGTTGAATCATGTTGAATCCCATATAAATCACTGTTTTTCATGGCCAAATCCCATATAAATATATAAATCATGGTTAAATCTCATATAAAATATATAAATCATCGTTTTTCATGGTTAGAAGCTATTGAAATCACCAGTCTTCATGGTTATTAACGGTTAATACCACTATAAAATCACGTATTGGTTTCGTTTTTCATTGTTTTTCATGGTTAATACCACTATTTTTAGCCATTGGTTTCCCCAGCTTTCGACGAGGTCTTTATCTTGGGAATGCTGCTGGCCAAGCTTCGGCAGCTCTTGGACAAGAAAGCCGCGCTGAACTTTCACGGTGCCCTGACTGGCAGCCTCCATGGCCTCCATGATCCAATTTAGAGATCAACTTAAAGCACCCCAAATGATATATATCTAAGTGATATATGGATAATATGATATGTTGTATATTAACTGGATATAATATGGATATATATCAATATCAACTCTATAATATGATATTAATGTGATATATATATATATATTATATATGGTACCCCCCCCAAGACCTAGCTTTTTGTGGTTTTTATACTGGTATTTGCAGTAAATTATGCACATTTTGAGCTTATATTTTTGGTTGCAGTTTTGGGTCATGTTTTGGTTGACTTGTGGGGGGTGCCATATACATATATATATAAATAATAGAATTCCAATAACCATGTAAACACTCACGTGCACATACACACACACATTGAACCCCCAGAAATTATCTTGAATCTTGAACCTTGAATCCCAAAAAAATGCAAACGTTTGCAAATTTTCCTGGATTCAAGATTCAAGATTCAAGATTCTGAGGAAAAGTTCTTGATATCCCCTTTTAAATATCATCTAAAAACAAACAAAAACCTTTAATATACCATACAATATACCTGTAACATTCCACTGGATAACGATGAAGCTACCTTTAATATACAATTTGATTGGCCTTGAAAATACCTTTAGTATACTTTAAATATACCTTCAATGCATAAAACTTCACTATACCATTTAATCTACCTTAGATATACCATGTTATTGGCCATGAAAACATCTTTAGTACACCTTTAGGATACCTCTCTACCTCTAGCATACCTTGTGTTTTCCATCTAATTTGTCTTTGATAAACCTTTAATGTACCATCTGAAGCTACCTTTGATATACAATTTAATTGGCCTTGAAAATGCCTTTAGTATACTTTAAATATACCTTCAATGCATAAAACTTCACTATACCATTTAATCTACCTTAGATATACCATGTTATTGGCCATGAAAACATCTTTAATACACCTTTAGGATACCTCTCTACCTCTAGCATACCTTGTGTTTTCCATCTAATTTGTCTTTAATAAACCTTTGATGTACCATCTATACTTTATTATCTGACACATGTAAGCCCAAAATAGGTAGGTCTTGGGGGGGGGTAGCATATATATATAACATGATATAACATATTACTGTATATAATTATATAATTATATAATAATTATAATATATATATATATACAATATATAATAAATACACTATTAATACAATATCTAATACGTCCAAACATGATCAATGAACGTCAGCCATGGGATCATCTTGGGTTCGCGGGACCGGAGGTTGCTTCTCCTGGCGAAATCCCTACAACGTGGCCTTGCAGTTTGTGGCACCTATGGGCTATTTGGCCCCTTGGATGCAGGAGGCCGTTATGTTGAAATATGGAAACAGATATCATCTAGATACATGCTGAATATGTATCATGAGTATTATATATAAATGTATATATCAAAAAGGTCCACACAGTAGTTTATATAACATATATTACATTTTCATTCAAAGACAACGAACTTGGAACGTCATGTCTGGAGTGACGTCGTCCTTTGTGCCCTTGCCACGACAAACAGGCGCTGTTCCTGGTCTTCAGCGTTCAAGAATTTCAAGCCCGAGCATGGGGCTACAAACTCTCGGCTCGGATTTCTGCACCTTGGCTGAGTCAACCCAATGGGGGTCACAGAGTCAACCGGGCAAGGCAAAACACGATGGTGAACATGTTTGTTCTTATATTTTTGAGCGATCAATAGTTTATTACTTAGCTAAAGATGGGACTTGTTTGAGGGATATCTATGGATATCTAAGATTCATCATTTTAAGGTGCAGGTGCTATCAGGTGCTGCACAGTGGAGACGTTCAGCAAGAGATCGGGCTTTCAGTCACTGCAGCTCTCATCATTTTTTCTTTTGCCAACACTAGTGTGCGTCCAAGAATCGAGGATTTCAAACCCCATGTAATCGCAGCTTTTGAGGGAGTACATTAAGATGAACCATTGGATGTAGGGAAAGCCCATTTCAAGACAAACCAAAATTGAACTAAATATCCACATCTTCAAAACATCGTTCCACGATTCCAAGCACAGCCCTTCGCCCATCTAAACACGTGTTCGGTTCGCAGCCACGGCCACGGCCACGATTTTCCCGCAGGTCCTGTTGCCCTTCCAAGCGATGATTTTATTTGGCTTAGCGGGGCTGCCCAGCTTGCCATTGCCGATGTTCTCCTATGCTTTCTCCAAGATGGACTTTCTCGAGAACTATTCCTACTGCGCTGCTGGGTTTTGGACAACTCATGGGATGGAGAAAATATGTCTGGATCGGCTTAAATCAAAGATGGTCAGATGGAACATCCTTTATTCGATTATTGATATATACAGATTATGATCATGGAGGTTTTAATGGGGCAATCATGACAAGCTAATTCCCAGAGGGTACCATGTACATTAATTGTGCCAGATCGCATGGGGCGCCGGTCAAGGTCAACCGGCTGCTTGTGATACTGCTGTGATAGTGATAGATCCGGGGCTGGGTATCCAAGAAGAATTAGCCCTGTCAGTTAAGATCACCTTAAGTCAACCTACAATACGGTATGCAACAACAAAAACCCATAGGAAAAAATCAAGACCAAAGTTTCTAAGGAAAAAATCATCGACACATCGCAACTTGTCACGTGCCAGGTTTACGTCTTTCAGTTCCTGTGTTACGCCGTCTGGCCGCAGACCGGCTTGGTCAACTTGGCGCTGTTTCTGGTGTGGACCTACGCTTCCGCCTTCCTGATTGCGCGCTGCATCCAGCAACCCATCCAGACCTCCGGCTGATGGTAGCTGTTTGTGAGAACTGAGAACTGTTGGTTGGTACATGTTGGTACACACCTATCAATGGTGATTTATATGGATTTTATGTTGGTACAAATGGTACAAACTTATAAATGTTGTTTTTAGATTGTTGTTTAATCATATAGTTGGAACATGCTGGGACTATATAATATTGGCACATTTAACAACATTCAAGACGCATATAAATTGTTTATTGACAATCATATGGCACATAGATTACAGCATATGTCTGGTTATCTCTTGAGTTTTGCTAGCCTGGTGATTATGGCTTTTGTGATACTTTAGAGGTTAAACACAAATCAATTGGCTATTAATTGTATTTCTGGTTTTACTATTTATGTTCGTTACATTGTACATTCTCTTGTCCCCCGGGTCTTGCACCATTTGGCTGGGTGAGACTTCATGGCATGGGGTGGACCCCGGGGTCCACACTAAGGGTTTGTTCCCTACGAGCAGCCCCCTCCCCTCTCCCACGCCGATGCAAGACGTGGCAGTGCTGTGTTTGTTGCAGCGGAGCATTTGGTTGCTCTTGGCGTTCGGCGCGCTGTTTGGTCGTTGCCGTTGGTGTTGCTTTTGCGAGCGCTTTTCGGGCTTTCGTCCGCCGCATTTGGTGTTTGTCGGAGGTTGTGGTTGGCGGTTGTGGTTGGTGTTTGTCTTTTGGCGCTTTGGGCTTCTGCCCGCCCTGCTTTTATTTTTTTGTTTTGGTGGTCCTGCCCCTTCTGTTGTGTTTCTCTTCCTCTTGGTGGTTGGGGTTGGCCATGGTCCTGCTGGTCGTTGCCGTTGGCGCTTGTTCTTGCGAAGATGAAGACTAGATGTGAAGTATACGGTATGCTGTATCACACAATATCAAATTAGTAACGATTTTAAACTGAATTTAGTCCATTTTCTCCAGACTGCATATAAATTTGGGATTGATCTATGTTCAGAACCGAGGAAATGGTGGGCGTCGCATCCGAAGGGTCGTCTTGTTGTGCCCTTCGTATTGGGTGCTGCACTGGTGGGTTTCAGTTTCCTGCCAGATCCCGCCTACGATGGAAGCTTGCCGGACATCCCAGCACAGATGGTGATTGACAACCAAACAGTGCCTTGGCATCCTGAGCATGAATTGTATGGGAAATTTCTGCCCTACATTGCCCTATATGGAGTTTTATAAATGGCGGGAAAATCATCTATCAATATCTACAAATGTGGGATTTTCCAGCAAACCATAGGGCTGCTTACCTGACGGTATCTATTTTACGGATGAATCATGTGGTTCCTCTTCCGAACCACACAGCTCTCTTTTCATGATGAATATCCAGGTTCTGCTTCCAAGCGATGCCTCGCATAGGTTTGCCCCAAACACGTGGTATTACCCAAAACTTGCCATTGCATTGTAAACATTCTTTTCTGCCAAAAAAACCCGAAGCGTTTCACAATTCTTAGACCCACCTATCAGCATCTATAGTAATCCCAAAAAGACAAAAAATATACTGTATAATTGATCACTATTTTCGTCGGATTTTATGACCTTTGGCATCTGATTTTTGGGAGTTACGTTCATATCCTATCATATCCTATCAATCCATTGAACCAAGTGAATCCTGAATATTGGTTCTCCCCATCATAGTCCTATTGATATATATATATATATATGAAATATATATATATATTGATATCCAATAAAACATATATATATATATATACATATGATTATTATAATATATATATATATATATTTGTGGTCAAATCTCTCCACTGGACCTGCTGAAGCCCTTGCCTGGATCAAGACTGAAGCTGCAAGCCACCGCACCTGTGCCTTTTGCTAAAGCACTTGTATGTATGATTGGCCATTGCCAAACATAAAACGGCAGCTGACATTCTGGCATTCCAGAAGGTCACTTGAAAAGAAAATACTCCCATCTGACAGCGCGCTGGCTCTTCCCACATTTCCACAAGACTGTCAAGTAGTGCAAAGTTGAAAAACCAAAGACTCATAGCTCCGAAATCGCTCACAGGTGACATGATCCAAACGAAGGGACGCCACCTCTGTCTGAGAGAAAACCAGATGATAGAGTTTCCAGGCATTATTACAAACTGCACTCCACCGGTCAATGCGAGCCCAGTCTTCCACCTGCAGTAAACCACGCGACCTGATGATGGCCACCTCCCCCTTGCGAATATATTCACGAGCTGCTTTCTCACTAAGCCATCTACCATACAGCAGAATGTTTGCCAAAGGCATACCTTGCCTAGACAATTCAGAAGCTCCAGAACGTCGCAATGTGTGCGTGGTTAATTGCAAAGACTTAGCCCCCAAGAGTTCAGATAAACGCTTGACCCAGCGCAACACTGACCCATATGAGATGGGAAACACGAACTCATCACTTGCCGGATACCCGCAATGCTCAAAGAAAGACCGCATGTAACTGATAACAGCCCCATTACGCAAAACAACCTTTTGTTCCATGCCCCGCTTGGTCTTACCCAAACACAAAGTCAAACCATCTGTCTGCAGCACGAGGTCACGTCCACGCAAACCAAGGCCCTCCCGTACTCGCAGAAGGCCGCAATAGCAGACTAAGAGGAGGCCACTAAGAACTGGGCGATTCAACATGAGAGCAGTCGCAAACATGGCATGCAGCAACTCAGGAGGAGCAGCCGGTGCTTGTCGTGAAGGTTGCAGTAAGCCCCACGTGTCAAAGACTCGCCAAGCCACTTTCAGCTTGAGGCGGGGATACACTTTTTGCAAGGCAGAAAGCAACCAACCTGCAGAAACACGGCTCCCATCAGATTCATAGGCATCCAACAACATGTCAGCTAGGAAGTAGTCTTGTTCCTCTTCAGTAAGTTCAGCCCATACCACATTCTGTTCCTCAAGCTCATTGTTGAGGTCTTGCAAAGCTTGGGTGTACTTCTCGATTGTTGACGGCTTTAACGAGCTCAACAAGAAAACCTGTAACCGGCTCAGGCCATGCCCAGGTTCCATCAATAGCCCCCTGCCAAGGCGAAGGAAAATATGAAACTGAGCACTTTGGGGCTCTTGGTCGCTCAAAGCCACGAGAGCGAACTTCCAACCAGCTTTGCACAAATAGTGTTGCCAAACTATTGCACAACTTACGAGGGCACTTTGCTGCAGGAATAGTTTCGAAGTGCTCATAGTTATCCAAACCAACCAACCACTTGTGCTTACGATGGTGATTACAACGCAACTGCAGTTTATGCAATCCACGCGGCAGCAAAAACCCTGTAGGCTTTTTGGTTGGAGCCCCATATCGACACTGGTGAATAACGGAATACACCAAACCAAACGTCCGACAAAAACTGTGCACTTCTTTTGTGGCGAAAAACGAAGGTAAAGGTTCTCCGCGGTCTGCCGGATGTCCCAAACCAGTCCAGCCCCCAGTCATAGCAACTTCGCCTAATAACCCCAACACCAAAAGATAGAGGGCAGAACCAACATGCACTGCCAACCTTTCTCTATCGGTGCAATAGCTCAAGGGATACCAGGGAGACTGTCTGCTCCTCAGGGGTCTGGGAGACATGCCACTTGCCACCTTCAACGGCACATGTCTTGCCGCGGAAAGTGTATTGCACGGAGGTGATCCAAAGGCACCAGCAACCCTTTTGGACTGAATCAACCGCATGAGCCAATCACCCCAAATAACATTAAACAAGTCACCATGCAACGAAGGAGGGGATACCATGGAATGTAAACCATCCAACGACGCCAACGGATCAACTGCAATGCCGACAACGCTAAGCCCATGTTCACCCGCCAAAATTTCAATTTCATCCAGCAAATCATGATCTCTTCGGGACCCTGAGCAAAAATGAATGAAAAACCATGTGTCAGTCGGCCACGGGCCCAACTCCCGCAGATCAGCTACCGGCTCACTAGAAGCCAACTCCACCTGCGGCAGTGAAGCTGCTGAACTTGGCTCATACCATCTTGACGGGGTGTCTGCTGGATTTTCCCCGGAGGACATCCAGGGATAAAACACATCGTGGCCACCTGCTAGATTCACGCTACAAACCTTTCTGCATCTGCTGTTCAATCGGCTGCTGCTGGACCTACCCTTCGAGAAAGCCCCACAACACGCCGCAGAGTCAACAGGATGGATGAAGCGACTGTCATCATCAACAGGCCTGCGCAGACGGTCCTCTGCAGTCCACGCGATGGCATCAGCCTCGCTCAAAGTGATGTGTTCTGATTCCCACGGCACCCCAAGATATTTCCAGCGAATACGCTCGACTGGAATGTGAACCTTTTTCATTGGACACTTGTGTTCCTGTGTCAGACCTATACCCCATGGCAACTTCAAGTTAGTGTAAACGGCATGATGTGAACTATACCTTGCTAACCATTGCGCCACCAGTGGAGGAATAATGCCAAATGCTCTGCCCAATCCAGTCATGGAGGCATCACTACATTCGATGCGGTGGCTCCACGAAGCCGACAAATCAAACTGAGCAAATGGAATTAAAATGGTTGAGACACAAATTTCCTGCCAAACATCATTTGGGATTTGGACCCTGTCACGCCTCCTCTCACGCAGGCCTTGTATCCAACGGTAGGTGCAATCGAAGATGGACCTCAGCGATGGCCGGCACGAATGCATGAAGCTGTGCTTGCCAATCAACCGGTCCACCACCCCTACAATGACATACTTTTTGAGAAGGACCTGCATGCTGGCTTGAAACAAACATCTGCGCTTGTCCAGGGAAACACCCACCCAATGATCTCTGGAATGGATGAAATAGCCCTGAACTTCTTGATCAGCTAGGCCGTCGACACTCTTCTTGACATTGGGCTCCACCCCGCGCGCGCACCAGGCAGCTTCTGCCTGAGACAGCCAGGAAGGGCCAATGTTCCCCGAGTCAGGCTCATCTGCATGCTCAAGAGCCCAGATGTCGTCAATAATTGAACCCCAAATGGGCAACTGACCAGGGACAACGTGATCAGGATGTAACCTACAGTCTTCAGGTAAAGCAGCATCATGAGTGACCACATCAGTCAAACCCTGAGCCCACCCAGCCGAAGGACCAAACCCCATGGAAGTGGATCTAGATGCCGGAAACACTTCGGAATAATCACCACGCCTTGAAACAAGCCGCACTGGTGGCCCGCAGAGCCACTTCTCCCAGCGCCGACCTATTTGCAATCTGTGAAAATAGTGTCTAGCATCTCGCTTGCTCGCCAAAATAACACCACCCCTTGGAACTGTGACTGCTCGTAACATGGGAATATACGCAAATTTTGGACGTGGAAGTCTCTCTGGATCAAGAAGTTGATTAACTGCCGGGTCAGTGATGACCCTGTCTTCATCGGCATCTTTGACAACTGCAAAAGCCCCAGCCAAAACTCTCTTCCCATTGTGCTTGGCAACTTGCGAAGGTTTTTTGTATCTATGCAACCCCGCCTTCACATTCCTTTTAACAAGCTCGGGATAAGAAGGGGATAACCAAGTATAACCACGACGCAGTTTCTTGGGTCTCCGCTTGGATGGAAGTAACAAGGAACGAGGATTGACAACTTGCTCTCCCATCTCGGGATACATATTCCCCAAATGTTTTGCCAATGTAACATCAGCTGCTTTTGAAGGAACGCCCCCCTTAACCCCCAAGGCCAACACCACACCTGCACCAGTGTAGCATTGCGTCTGCCGCAAATACGAATCCAGACCCTCATGATCCAGAATGGGCATGTCTGTCATCACGAATGCCCGCAAGATGCGCTCTATCCGAGAGTGCACCCGCCCATGAGCAGCAGATAGAATGTCAAAGCGCTCTACCCGCTCTCCATGCATCCAATTAAGGGCAGCCACAACCATATTCCCCCCCGTAGTATGCACATAGATTGTCAACATCCGCCTCATCACCCACGCCAGTCACAATGGACCCGCTGCGGCTCAAAGGCGGCAAGGGAAACACTTGGGATGGGGACTTACCCTGGTTTCGACCCTTCGGCCCTCCATTGTACTTGAATTCCCGCATCAAGCTTGGCAACTTGAGAGTACGCTGTAGTAACCACATGCAAGAGTGCAAGCTACCAGCATCGCCCCTCTGGTTCAGACAGATAGTCAAAGCTTTAGTCATCACAGAATAGTAACGCTGAAAAGTGCACGCCCCAAGCAAATGGCCCCCCAAAGAGTACCAAGCTCTTCTGAATCCTTCGCTCAAGCATTGGTCAACGCCAGCATGCTTGTGCTGGCCAGGCTCTTGGAATTGTTCACCAGCTCTATTGCCTCGGCCTTCTCCCAGCTGCCGCCTTTGGTCTTTGCAGCTTGGATTGCCAGAATGCGCTGGCAAACGATATCCATGGCCTGAGCTATCTCCCGCCTGTTCACGGCATCCAACACCTCTGAAAGCGTCACCACCTCCTTGATGTCCCGGATCTCTGTGAGGCCTGAGAACTGATGGGCCCACGCAGTCACTGAAGGCTCCCTCAACTGGCCACTCCGGCTCAAAGACCCTTTGCTGAGTCTGGAATACATTCCGGCCAGAAAATGGGCTGTGAGTGCCCCTGGATGGCGACTGGCAAAGGCCACCAAGTCCCCCCGCTTCTTGAACTTCAGCATGTCCACATGTGTCAAGTCTGCCTGGTGAACCTTCCGGTCCTTGCCATGATCCTTCCAACATAGGGGCTTGCTCTTGCGTGATCCAGAGCTGCTGCTGCGGGAACTGCGCGACCTCGAACTGCTGGAGCTGGCTGAACTCCGGGAACTGCTCCTGGATCGTTTCTTCTTCTTCTTCCTGCTTTTCCGGGACTTCTTTTTCTTTTTCTTGTCCTCGGGCTTCCTGGACGATCCACCCGGGCTCAGCGCCATAGCCTGCAACTGTTGCACCGCGGCCTCCAAAGCTTTCAGGCTTGATGCATCTGGAGCGGCGCCTTGATCGGTGGGCCCCAGAACCGCTGCCACGGGGACACCACCCGCGCCACCCACCACGCCGGCACCTCCTGGCGCCACTGGTCCAGCCAAAGCTGCCTGGACTGACACCAAAGGGCCACCAACACCAGGCACATTCACTGGCCAGTTGTGACCATGGTTGTACTGCATCATCACCAAATTGGCTTCTGCCGACACGCTCACAATTTCGGCTGGAGAAGGTCTCCATTGGGCATTCCCTTGTGGGGGCACACAAATCCAGTTGACAGCATCGCCATCTACACCATGAGGGGCAGCACGGGTGCCATCCGCTGCAAGAACCGGCAACCTCATATGCAAGCCCAAGACTTGGATCATGACCCACCACCAGTCTGCTCCATCTGGACTGGTCGTTCGGCATAGGGCCTCTGACGCAGATGGATTGTAGCCAGCTATATAAACCTCGTCCCAATCAGGAGGCCTGGAGATGAGAACAAACGTACCTACAGGTATTGGAGGTGCACCAGCCCCAACAGCTGCTGCCATGCCAACCCAGGTTAGGTCACTACCCCGTTCTGAGGCTTGCCCCCAGCTGCTTGGCACCGGTCTCCAATTATATGCAACTTCGTCGAGCTGGGGTTCTGCTGCAATATACCAGGAGATCAGAGTACGAACCAAATCAAACAACGCACCAACCAAGTCTATGCAAATGCGAATCAACCAAGCTATCTCTCGCCAGGAGTGAAGAAGGATACACGCACCACCAAGTTGGAATGCCAGATTCAGCCACTGCTGCACTTCCCAGAGTAAGTAATCACTGGCCCCTGTCCAGGACCAAACCAATGAACTTACTCCAACCAATGCCAAATCACTAGTCCAGGGTTCTACTATGACCAGCCACCACCAAAGCCAGGTACCAACTCCCACTCCGAAAGTTGCAGGGACAAGAGCACGGTACATAGAGGAGCTAGGAGTCTTGAGCACAAAAAGGAAAGGATGTGAAGGATTCACAAGTCATTCGGTCTTCATTCCGATAGACACAAACACTCCATTTGAAAAAGGCAACTATTACATGATCAACCATTCAAAATCCCATGCTTTGTATCCATGAATCACTTCAGGTGGATCTGAGATTACAACTTCACGATCCCGAAGGACATCGCCTGGGCGCCTCCGTGATCAACCCCTCCATCCTGCTGAAGGACGGCGCGGTGGTGGTCGTGGCCCGGCGCCACCGCCGGGAAACGAAACAGCGCAGTGCGGTCTACAACGGGCCAGAAGGCTCCGGCGATGCGGTGCCGTGGTAAAGGATGGTGGATCTGTGGGAGATGGAAGATTTTCCCGTTTTTCTTTTGAAACATATATATATATATATAACCTATATCTTTATGTAAATCAGATATGAGTGAATCTAAAAAGGGGATATATAATATGTATATATATATATATTGTATGTATGTAATGTAATGTAATGTAATGTAATGTAGTGTAATGCAATGTAATGTAAGGTAATGTAATGTAATGTAATGTATGGTATGTATGTATGCATGCATGTATGTATGTAATGTATGTATGTATGTAATGCAATGTAATGTAGTGTAGTGTAGTGTAGCGTAATGTAATGTAATGTAATGTAATGTATGTATGCATGTATGCATGCATGCATGTATGCATGTATGCATGTATGCATGCATGTATGCATGTATGCATGTATGCATGGATGCATGTATGCATGTATGCATGTATGGATGCATGTATGCATGTATGCATGTATGCATGTATGCATGTATGCATGTATGCATGTATGCATGTATGAATGTATGAATGTATGAATGTATGAATGTATGTATGTATGTATGAATGTATGTATGTATGTATGTATGTATGTATGTATGGTATGGTATTGTATTGCATTGTATGGTATGGTATGGTATTGTATTGTATTTTGCAATGTAATGTAATGTAAAGTAATGTAATGCAATGTAATGTAATGTAATGTAATGTATGTATGGCATGGCATTGCATGGCATGGCATGGCATGGCATGGCATGGTATGGCATGGCATGGCATGGCATAGTATGGTATGGTATGGTATGTAGGTAGGTATGGTATGGTATGGTCCGGTATGGTATGGTATGGTCCGGTATGGTATGGTATGGCATGGCATGGCATGGCATGGCATGGCATGGTATGTATGTAGGTAGGGTATGGAATGGTATGGTATGGTCCGGTATGGTATGGTCCGGTATGGTATGGTATGGTATGGTATGGTATGTATATATATATATATATACATAATTATTTTAAGTCACTATAATATGCATGATACAATCTGAGTCTACATTTACACGTGCGCGACACGGTGTGCATAAATTGGTGCCTATGCAGATGGCATGAAGCTCATTGCCTACAACGATTCAAAATTGCATTTGATTTGCGTTTCTTGATCTCGGAACCAGATTCAAAGTTCTACAACTCCAGGTTTTGATATACATGATTGATAGCTTATCTAACCCGCTGCGAATGCCTGGGCCACCAATCACTAGTTTGATGTAAGGATGTAACGCCAAAACTAAGGAAACCAGGTATCCACACTTTGGAAGTATAGCGACATTTTCCCAGCACCGACATAGGAAACCCAGTGAACGAAGCCTTAGGTGGTGATTGATCAGATCTGGCATTCAGAGATCATCATGGGCAGCACGGCGATGGACTCCATTGCATGGGCCAAGTGGCCCACGGGAACTTCCAATCCTTTGGACATGCTCCTGGAATTGGATTTTGTGGGCGCAGATCTGAAAATTTTGTGGCTTTGGGTTTGTTGTTTTGGCTGTTTGATGTAGCAATTTTAGAAGACTAAAGTGACTAAAGTAGGTGTACACTAATGTATATAATTGTATATACTCCATGTGTGACTTCCATAATTCTTCCAAGCGATGTCGAGTGGTCATGGTCAAACAGGATTTGCGTACTCTACAGGTACTCAACAACAACAAGGGGCATCCATCGAAATCACAGAATTGAAGGGAAAGATACAGGACAATTTCACCCGCGTTGGGACAAACGCATCTGGTGTTTTCGGTCAATGTTTCCTTGAATCAATCCATGCATTCTTGATTCAATCTCCATTTTTATATGTTTTTGTTGATTTTGTTGGTGACAACTCCCCATTTTTCCCAACCAATCCCCGTTTTGGTTGGTGACAACTCCCCGTTTTTCCCCAATTTTCCCCCTGGCTTCACGGTGGTGAGGCTTCCCATGACCAGCTGGAGTGGACTTCGGACTCCCAGGGGCCAGCAATGGAAGGAGGATCTTTGCTGGGCTGAAACCTGGATCAGCAGCAACTTGGTCCGACCGATTTTTTCCAAAAACCTTGGATGAAACGTGGAGAAACATGGAGAAGCAGTCCGGGGATGACTGGAGAAAATTCACTTGAAGGATCTTGTACTAGCAAATTTTTGCCATTTTGTCTGGGTGAGATATTGTTGGAAGATTTCTGGGATGACTATCCACCGATGACTTGGGAGATCGGGGCTTGAAAGCCCTTGATCTGGGGAAAGATGGCAACTCCTTGACTTGGCATCACTTATTTTGGTCACAGTCACGACCCAGTGTGACACTTAAGTTGAGTCAATGGTTTCAAGCTGAGGTCAACATCTGATCTGGACTGTCTGAACCCTATGTTTTAAGCAACCATCCCCTTGGTCACCGTAAACAACTTGTGCCCCCCGTTGGCTGAGAGATTTCTTCAGCAGGCAACAACACGCTTATCCGACACATCGTCACGGGGCCGGAAGATCCGAAGATGGTGGAGCAAGCAGGCAGAGCAGAGCGGTTGAAGGATGGAGTAAACATGACATGTCGGAATAAAATACCGTGTTTTAAATGTTATATAAAAAAAAATAAAGACTTTTCAATGGATGAAGTGAAGGTCTGCGTAGATGGTCACATCATATATATAATATATATGTCATATTACAACTCACAAGATTTGGCCCACACTGCTGACAGTGCAGGAAAGCCGGAGGTCGATTTTCTGTTACGAGAATTTCAGGACTTATACAGCAAATGGAAGCAGATATAGAATTTCAATTCATAAACCATTGCTACTTTAGCATCAAGTTGGTAGTTCCCCATTTTTCCTGCCTTTCGCCTTCGGCCCTTCGGCCGTAGGTTCCATTGTGGTCGCCTTTGATTCCAAACCTCCGCATGGCGGAGACACCAGCACTTGCCGGAAGAATCAGCAGGGCTTCCATGACTCGGTGACGCAGATGTACATGTCCACAGGTGGGGACCCAGCCCTGACCCCTGGTGCTTGGTGCTGACCTCGGTTACCGGG
>CAMXCT020006301.1:58050-115550 GCA_947184155.2 Cladocopium goreaui
TATATATATGATATATATATATATATATTACATTAATATATGTATTTATATTATATATAAAGTGATTTGCCGATACATATACAGTACATGCTGATGACAGGTTCATTGATTGTTCTCAGCTTCTTTTTTCGCATTTTTCCGCCCGAGTGTTCTTGTTATATACCATTGCTCAGAGCTGACATCTTTGGAAACGGACTTCCGACCCCCAAAAATTCGACAAGGTTGATTATTAACACTTATTAAGTTATTCACATCTAAAAATGGTGGTATCAAGACCAAGACCCAATTTTTCTTAGGGGGTTGGCTGCTGGTTGGCTTCAGAAATTCTTGGATCCCTTCCCCAAAGGCTTCACCATGGGCCTAGGATGCTCCAGATGTCCACGCAGCTTCCCCTCAGCGAAGCCGCCGCCGTCCCCAACGGCGTGAAGTTTGCCTTTGCCTCGGGCCTGGCCGTCGCTGGGAACACCGTGGTGATCACCTATGGTGCCGGGGACCGGGACGCCCGTGCACTGGTGATGACGCTGGAAAAACTGGATGTCTCTTGGATGTCTGGATTGGCACAGATATATGGAGATATAGATATCGACTTCAGCAACAATGGAGAAATTCACCAACAGAAAAAGGGGCATTGATATTGGGGATTGATATTCACTACCTTGATATGATATGGAGGGTTTCCTAAAATTGGAATCCCCAGTCGTCACCATGGCTTTCAATGCTAAGTCATGGTCGAATGACTTGGATGATTTGAGGTACACCCATGACTTAGGAAACGGTTTGGGGTACCCCCATTTTAGGAAACCTCCATATATCGATTCAATGCTGAGTTTTCAATTTTTCGGGGTACATTTTTTTAGAGCAGATATCAACTTTTGGGTGTAACGATCCCAACTCTCCCAGTGTATTTACGAGGCTTCAATATTCATTCGGGTTTCACATTGCATCTCATATAGCTGTGGATTTCAGGTGAAGTTGGGCACATGCTGATACGAAATCCTGCACCACCTTGGTTGAAAGTCTAGAAATAGTGGGATGTTTACCACCTATCAACTGGTGATTGGGATTTCTTTCACAGTACCATACTGTACTTTCAAAGAAAGTTCCACACATCAAACCTTGAGGGGACGAGAAATCTTCTGGTTGGTGGTTTGGAAATGTTTGAAAGTTTGGAACATGTTTTTTTTGACTTTCCATATATTGGGAATTGTAACCCCAACTGACGAACTCATATTTTTCAGATGGGTAGGTCAACCACCAACCAGTCTCTGTAAGATTGCATGATCTCTTTGTTGCTTCGTGGTTTATATATCTCATCCCAAGGGCTGAGATGTTGATTGGGATATTGATTGGATGATATTGGATAATACTGGATGTTATTTAAAATCATTTCAAGTTGAATGTGTGTGTAAATTGCATCCAGCTCAACGCTATTGTATGGCACATATGGTACAGAAGACACCAGGAAAAAACAAAAAACACATATGACGTTCATGTGGCAAAGCCGAGGAGATGTTCAAGTGTTCGTCATATGCAGAAGAATAAGGAAGGAGGATGAGCTTTTTGATGTACAGTGCCAAAGAATTTGGCGTTGACAGGAAGGCACTGTCAAATGATCCCCCTGAAAGATTGCTTTGTCAGATGTTTGCATGGAAGCTCGGAAGGAATTCAGTGAACAAGTCTCCTTCTGAACCTCATCATTTTCCAAAGAGTTTGAAGGCTACGGCCCATCTCGTTTGCAAATGCTGCATAGGTCCACTTGTCACAAGTGCGATATTGCTGGCATTGGATGCTCCCTTAAGGGACATCCTATGTTTAGTTTTCGGTGGAGTCATGAGTCACCCACCAGTGGTCTGCAACAGACATTGACACGGACGTACAGTAAATGGGCGGTTGATAGCGAACCGAGGTAACTTTCCCATCTTTCCCCATTTGTTTGCAAATTGTTAGTTTCTTAGGTGGGAATGGGAACAGGGGATGTAATCCTGAAGTCTGAGAACAAATGGGTCCTTTCATGTCCTTTCAGTACGAGTTAGGGTCCGCTCAGCTCTTTCAATGTTCCAGATGCAGGCGGTCACTTTTTTCTTCTGTGTACTTCCAGCTGAACTGCTGATGCCCACTTTCAGATGGAAGTACACAGATAACTTACAGGCAGTTCGTCCATTGGGGGGTCTTGGCTGTTTTCGATCGTTTTCTTTGCCACCCATTTATCAATTTCATCAATCATTCTGAAGCAACATCTTGAAAAACTGTTTCCACAGCCAGGATCATGAAAAAATCCATCATTCCCAGTGGCTGGATTCAATCCCCAAGCGAGGAGCTCAGTTTTCCCCAGTCGAGGCCAATGACGCCTTGATATAGTTGCTGGTAGCTCTCTGCTACAAGAGCAGGGCTATTCCCCAGCGAGTGCCCAGCGAGCAATCGGAACCTGCTCCCTGTACTCCAGACAGTAGCAAGACCCACTTCTTCTTTGGTGACAAAAAGGAAGACATCTTCCATGCCCGGGAGACACAACAGATGCACAGTTTCAAGGTGACAACAGTGTGGGGTGTGGCAACATGTTGGGCATGTTGATGAGGCAGGTCTAAATCATCCACTTTCGGCAGGCGGAGTTCACGAATGTGAGTTTGCTGAAAGCGGCTCAGAGACTTGTTAGCACTTGGGTGCCTGGAAGATGTTTCCAGTCGCCTCGTTTTCCCATTGCTTTCCCCTCAAAATGAACCATTTATGTGAGGACCCAGACACACCCATCTTAACGGATCTTATTGCTGACTCCTAACAGTATAATATCCAATGTCCCCACGCTTTTGCCACTATTGTTGGCTTAAAAACCAATGTTGTTGTTGTTGTTGTTGTCGTGGTTGTTGTGGTTGTTGTGGTTGTTGTGGTTGTTGGTGTTGTTGTGGTTGTTGGTGTTGTTGGTGTTGTTGGTGTTGTTGGTGTTGTTGGTGTTGTTGGTGTTGTTGGTGTTGTTGGTGTTGTTGGTGTTGTTGGTGTTGTTGGTGTTGTTGGTGTTGTTGTTGTTGCTGTTGAACCTCCGTTAAAACTACCTCTCTTGATGGGCGACCCCCACCTGGAAATATCCGTTTTTTTTCGGCATCGTTTTGGGGTACATACGGGACGGCCCTGAGGCTTCAATGGGCATGTGCGCACTTGGTGCCCATTATCGGTGGGGATACTCAGACCGAAGGCATTGGTTTCGGGCAACACACTAAACCATGGAAGTAGGCTCACCTGACCAAGAATCATGGCATTGAATACTAGTTAATTCATGAGAAAATTGAGAAATGTACGGTCTACCAAACCTATTGGAAGTGTGGCAATCTTCAAAGTAAAGCATATACTGATATACTGTTTGTTGAAGTTCGCCCGCAGATGACAGCTAGGAAGACGTTTAGTTCATGACCTCTACTGGAAGTAAAACCGCGGTCCCTATAGGTATTTTTCCATTGGGGGGGTTCCAACATCGCAAAAGATATCGCAAAGTTGGTGATTTGTCATGATTTGTGTTTTACAGATGGCTGGCCCCCATTTGCCCCCAAATAATGTGTATAATATATAAATCTGGTTGGTGGTTTGGAACATTTTTAATGTTTCCATATATTGGGAATAATCATCCCAACTGACGAGCTCCATCATTTTTCAGAGGGGTAGGTCAACCACCAACCAGATTACCATATGATATAATTATATAACCATTATGAATAGAGTATATTAACCACATATTAACCATATATAAATGTTCCATAAATTATTAGATCCGGCCACGAAAAAAGCTTATAAACCCTGCTCAGCCGCCTGGTGGATTGGATCTCTGATGAAATCAGAGGATCGGATTGGGCAGATTTTTGAGACAATCCCGATGTTCGTTGGTGAAAACCCACATGTTTGCAGGTCAAATCAGGTAGCATCCCAGTTTTTAGTGAACGGATAAGCATTTCTTGCGGTTTTGGGATATTGTTTTCTATAGTTTTCAACGACATACATAAGTTGTGGTAGACCTACACCCACATTGACGCTTACTGCTTCAATCCAGTGAAACCCAAATGGTTTTTGGTGGTAAAAAGCTGTAAACATCACCATTTTTGGTTCAATTAATTCGTATGGAAATCCCCTTCCCATCCGAGGTTTGTTGCTCTCAGCCTCCCTGGAAGTGGAGAGTGGCGTTGCCAGGGCTTTGGTGGATTTTATCTGCGAGACGCAGGTGGGGGAAGAATGTCTCATGGGGAAAGTGATGTTTGAATTTACAATTTTTTAAAACACTTGGATTGTGGGAGCAGACTATTTTGCAGATTTTTGCGGAGAAACCCTAAAGATCAAGATTGCCGGGGACACCTCAATCTGGGAATGGACAACGATTTGGGGCCATCCGTTTACTTCATCTTATATTGCCACAATTTAGCATCCTTTCAGATCCTTTCGGCCTATTTTGTTTTTTTTGGATCCACAGTTTTGCCGATTTTTGGGGTCCAGGAAGTCATTCCGACCAAGATGTGCATCCGGATGTTGCTGAGCTCCTCTTAGACGGCTCAGCTTCGGAAAACATCCGATCTGCGCTGGGGTTGAGGGGTGGAAGATGGGTGAAATACCGACTGGTTTGACGGTTCTTTTTAACGGTGTGGATAAAGAATGTTCATCCATGTTCATCTCCAAAATGCAAATCCAACCGCATAGGGTCATAGGGATGGCAGGAGGGTGAAACGGTGCTGCTCATTTCAGAGTAATTCAACTATTTCAGGCAAAAAGTAGATGAGGGACACTTTCAACAGACCTGCATTTGGAACTGATGAGAACAGACCTCTGCCATTGCCCATCACTTGAGCTCACCTTGTATTTGTGAAATTGATATGTCGAAGGAAGTTTTCAGGTCAGCTCAACCATCAAAGCAGTTGGTACTGACAGTTGTTTACTCCACTTGGTGATTCATCATCCGAATCGTAGGTAGATTACAACCAATTGATATCAATTTATAACCTGAAAAGTGGAGGATGACTAACTTCGCCCATTGATTTCAGGTTTATACACCCTACCTGGCCTCTAGGGGAAGCAGCACAAATTTCCATCTTGATCCGCGAGGTTGGACCTCCTTCGCTTCGCAGCGAGTGGAAGGTGGACTCTGGAAGAAGTCATGTTGATCCACCAATTTGGGATGGTTGAATTCTATAAATAGTGGGATATAATACAATATATGATCTTTATAAAGATAAATAATAGTTATAATCCCATTAATAGTCATATAAATATTGATAAATAATAGTGATCCACTATTTGGGATAATAATAGTTATAAATATATAATGGGATCTTTACCGAATCCCCTGGACATCCAGGTCCTCTACCAAGCACCACCACAAAGTGCTCGTTTCCTATAGGAACCTGACACAACGTGCTTACAAAACTGATCCACAATGGTGAACTTCATGAGATGGCCCACTTTGAGGCTCAAGATGCTCGTTTTTTGATATCCCCAAAGAACTTTGATCTCTATAGAGCCTTTGAAGGTGTACATAAAAAATGGAAATTAATGTGGACTGTGCCTTCTTTCCCAGTGGACTTCTAGTTTTCCACTGAATTATCGAAGATGTATTGGTATCCAATTCGAAAGCTGCAAAAGTGTGTGGTACAAAACGATTTTCACACTTCAATTCACAAAAAACGGGCGCAGAACCGAAAGTGTGGAAAGTGCGTGAAAAAACCGTGAAAACACCGTGAAAGTGAGTGAAAAACCCTGATTTTAGGGTCACCTGGTCACCTTGATCCGTGAAAAAACACATTGATGCCAATCGCAGCACATCGGTTGGTTGCAGTCCACTATATATACAATTTTTTGCAATGGGGGTAGTTGAAAATGTCCTACGAAAAGCCAAAGAAAGGACAGCCAGAGCTAATGCGAAGATCAGTGGTTCGAATGCTGCTAAGTTTGGGCGTAAGATTGGAATTCGGTCTTTGCTCATTAAACATGTTTATATAGCTATACTTATTAGTTCAATGGGGTGTATATATATATTATATATATATATGTACCTAAACCATCATAAACATAATAAAAAGTCAAGATGGTACTTTACAGTAACGCAGGCACTTTCTTTATAAGTGCTCGTTTCCTTGGCACTTTGGAAGTTCTGGGATCTATCAACTGCTTCAGGATTTCGCTACCATCCACAGTATCATTTGTTTTTTTTTTGTGGGAAATCAGCAAACTCCACCGTCCCACCGTCGCAGTGAAGCCCCTGAAAGGGTGGCTCCCAAGAAAAAAAATCACCTCTGCGGAAACTGAGAGATGATAGCTACAGCTATATATAGCTATGATATGCTATGATCAAGCTTGGGATTTTGGGGAAACTATATCTAAAGGAGGAACCAACACCAACCGAGAATGACGAGTCTTTGCTCTCTCAGACTTGGTTTGAAGCGACATGGATTGCAAGAGTACCGCGGTTTGGGGTACATCAATCTTTCCTAAAACCAATCCAGTGAGATTGGAGGCAACCCCTATAGTTTCTTGGACACACCCCAATGATCCAAATAATGATCTTCGGATATTTTTCTGGTACAAGCCACGGCTTCCATCCACATCTTTGTTGCAGTATATATTTTTTCTTTGCAAACCACCCTTTCTTTGCGGTGCTTGGCCGTCGCAGGCCGCGAGAAAGTCTGCAGCTTTCGGATTTCAGCTCCATTGGAGACCTCGAAACTTCGCTGCACTTGGAGCAGTTGGAGCTGTGATCTGTGCCGTTTCAGGGCGAGGTTACATGGTCTATTCTTCACCTTCGCATTAAGTATATGTATATTTTGATATACTGTATGTATCTGTATGTAGATTTCATGTTCCAGCTTAGCTGCGGTTTTCCCTGGCTTCCCACTGGGTTGTTGTGGCTGTGCTTTGCCAATTGAGGAACTCATCTACTGGAGTCTGAATGGAATGCAACAAATGGAGCAGCAAAACGGACAGAATGCAGCTGTGCCTCCTTAGCGCTTCAAGGAACCTGGGAAAGGAGTTGCCCATCCTTCAAAAGTGGGTTGCAATGATCCGGAGATTGTCTGAACATACTCCACCCCGAAATCCCATAGTTGATTTGATCATTCTCCTGAGTGAAGGTGCTAATGAGTCCCCTATCTGGGCAGTCTCATTGTGGTTACAATGTGCTGTCCCTTCGCTTACCTCAGAAGTTTAGGTTCTATCTCTTTCTAACTCCCTTTTAACAGAGATATCCACCGCAAAGCCATCCGTGATCATCCGTTGAGCCAGGTGATTCTGAAGCCCCCGCGGCTTGAAACCTAGGGCGGTGGGAAGATTTACGGTTGAACCCGTTGAACCCCCCCATATTTCATGGAGAAATCCCATGGTATTCCAAAAATTCCCTGAAACCAATCCATTGATTTTTAGTGTTGTAGATCTTATCGCCCTCAAACTGATGGATGGTTTTACCCCACATTTTTGTTGACCCCTGAGTCACTGAGGCCTTGCTGAGATTTACTGGCAGTCTTCAGGAGCAGTGACCAGTTGACAGTGGTTGATTAGCGGCTATAGGTTTATGATTTTATATGCTATTTCATAGGGAGTCATGCTTATTTATACTACCTAGATCTACCTGGTTTCTTGGGGATTATCATCCATAATGGAAACTATCAGCATCAATCACAAAGCGATCAGTAATTATATGTCAAGCCAGAAGAGCCGATATCCTAACTTCACGGCAGTCTGCATGGGGAAAATGATGACATCCACTATGGTTTGTTGAGGGGGCCCACGATTTTTGGATAGGCCCAATGCTAAAGATGCCATCACAGCCCCGATATAGAAACATGGCTTTCTCCGAAGTGGGGAATCCCAAAAAAGCAATGTTGATAGTTTACAGTTTGCAGGGAACATGCAGTTTTAACATATTGAATCTTGCAGGTACTGGACAACCCCTTGGCTATGGAACCAGTCCCAGTTAGGGCTGTGTAACTCAAAACAGAAAACATCAAAGAACTTTTGTGGCAACAAAATTCATTGGTACCGGTACCCCATTTTTGGACTCTGTAAAGTGCCATACCCCCTATCGATTCCTATCGTTTTGTCTTGAAATTTTGATCATCTCCAAGGCACACGTGAAGCCTGGAGGATTTGGATTTGGGGAATCGAATGGCCACAAATGTCAGGCTAGTGAATTAATAATTTGCCCAGATCTATATAATTCTATATATCTATACCTACACATCTATCTATATATCTGTATGATCTGTATTATATAAACCCCATGAAAATGTATGGCATGTATTCACATCGTTGCTGGAAGCCCAATGATGTTTGTTGAGAAGATCCCCATCAAACAGTGCAGATGTTTTCGGTTGAATTATAACAAACTCACCACGACGTCACTCCTACTGCACATGATGATAGTTAGAGGAACCACCCCAAAGTGGCCTTATGCTAAGTTAGTGACGAATTATATGTCATCCAATTTTATCCAGATCTGTACATGTATATATACATATAATATAATATAATATAATATAATACAATATCATATAATATAATACAATATCATATCATATCATATCATATCATATCATATATCATATCATATAATATAATATAATATAACATAGCATAACATAGTATGATATAATATAATAAACAATTATAATTATAGTTGTAATTATAGTTGTAATATTATATAATATCGCATAGAATATATATATATGTACATATTATTATAACATTATTATATATTATATGGGGGTTTCTTAAAATGGGGGATCCCCAAAACCATAGCTTTCAATTCTAAAGTGGTCTAACGACTTGGATTACTTCCGGTTCGCCTCGCGCGCTTGCGGCACCAGACTGAAAACTGAAGCTTCATAAAACCGTCTGGCATATGGCATAGGTCCTGCCGATGGATGAAATCCTGCACCAGTTAGTGGATAGTTTATCCCAATCCCATGATTCACATTGTTTCATGATCCCATTCCACAGTAGGTCAACAAAATTTCAACAAACATTATTGACATTCATCTTAAATGACTGTTTTCAAATGTTGGACCACATTTGAATTTGTTTTAACAGCTGCTTCCGGTGTTTTGATCCTGTTCCGGGCCCACGCGCATCCCTCGTCTGAAAAGGCGAGCCATATGTTTCAAGTGTCGCCCCGCGATAGTTCCTTGAAGAGAAATGTCCTGCTGGGCTTGTGGCTTCTTAGCGCCGCCGTTGCTGTAAACGCTGCAAATGCCGCTCTCGAGGAATGTGGAGAGGTGGGACTACGCGATCCTGTGGGAGCATGGCTTGATTGGGGGTGCGCATCTAGCATGTTGGTATGAAAAATGGGGAACAAGGGTGAACTGACCCATGCCCGTCTCTTTTTGGAGGATGCTTGTTGTCTTGTTGTTGTTGTTGTTGCTGCTGCTGCTGCTGTTGCTGTTGCTGATGGTGTTGTTGTTGTTGCTGCTGCTGTTGCTGTTGCTCCTGCGGGTGGTGGTGGTGCTGCTGAGGGTGCTGTTGCTGTTGGTGTTAGTGTTGGTGTTATTGTTGCTGCTGCTGTTGTTGCTCTTGCTGTTGTTGCTCTTGCTGTTGCTGTTACTGCTGTTGCTGCTGTTGCTGTTGCTCCTGCTTGCTGGTGGTGGTGGTGGTGCTGCTGCTGCTGCTGCTGCCTGCTGGTGCTGGTGCTGTTGGTGTTGTTGTTGTTGTTGCTGCTGCTGCTGCTGTTGATGCTGTTGCTGTTGCTGTTTCTGTTGCTGCTGCTGGTGGTGCTGCTGCTGCTGCTGTTGCTGGTGGTTGTGGTGGTGGTGATGGAGGTGGAGGTATATGCCTTTGGAATTGATACGATTTGAATGGTAAATGTAATGACAAAATATGACAAACCATTTCCAGATAACCCAATTGTACCATCTTGTTTTCTCAAAGCATCTAAGCAGTATATACGAAAAGGCGGCTTATTGCGCTGGCTCAGCTCTACCACAAGAAAGTCCGAAATTGGATGATTCTAACAAGCCCCAAAAAGATCGAACAATAACGTACCACTATTACTATTATTTTTGTTCTGTATTTTTGTGTTTTGACTTTCTATCCTTTTTGGGGTTGCTCTGTACCCACGTACCGCCTCGTCTCCGGTGAGTGCGTGGTTTTCACTGGCCAGGCGAGTCTCCTTCAAAGCTTACCCACGGAGCCGTTGAGCATGAAGGATAAAACTGGCTCTTCTTGCTTCATGAACCACAAAGATGGCGATATCATGGGGTCTGAGATGGGGTTTATGAGATGGGGTTTAAGCATTTTTACGGATTTGCTGAAGGATTTCTGGGTGAACCTTGGGCGGGCAGTTCAGTACTAACTAGTCTTGTGCCATGAATGGGTATGGATATACAATCATATATATATATACTGTATCTATATATGTGTATATATATATACACATAAAAATATATTTACTAACCGCAAAAGCCGCAAAAGATAAAAGTATTATTGCCAAGTCGAGGATTTTGTTTGGGTTATTTTTCCTATTTTCCTGTTCTGAAAAGAGTTCACCCACATGTTTTTTTTTGGGGAATCGATTGGTCCGAACTTCGGTGCAGGAAGATCTTGCCAGTCCGAACCGTACAAACTGGCTGGACAGCATCATTGCAAGGGAAAGGAACGAGGAAGTCATGGCAGTCAAAGGCAAAAACTTTCGGGACGATGCGATGAGTATTGCAGGCGCCAACAGATTGCACAGATTGCAGTCTACTGTGGTATTTCACCAATTACAAAGCCCATTCCACACACCAAAAGTGGTTGGTACCATCCCCTCTCCCCTGGAAGTTTGTAATTGGTGCCACAAAAAACAATTAGCTCTATATAGAGTAGATGTTTTTCCACGAGGACATCGTGTTTTTTTTCACCCGATTGTTGAGTAAAGCCTCTGGTAATCTAACATAGCATCACATAGTAGCTATGGAAAGTGACTCATGTGTAATTATTTGTAGATGATTTATCTATTAAACCTGGCGGTTTTCCACGGCAAACTGTTAGATTACCAGAGGGTAGTAATCACCTATATCCATCTATATCCCATTATTTCTACGTAGTAGTTATATCTCATCCTATCCCATGATGTGATCCATTATTTATGGTTGGTTATTGACTTTGTACCAAATCCCCATATGTTCCTATTCTCATAGCTGTGTTGGGAATGGTTTTTTCCCCTTCAATTTTTCAAGCAGAGATCAACCCTGCTATGCGCCAGGTATCGGCGTAGCAGCATCAACCCTAAACTTGGCTGACGTGGTCTGGATGCTTCCCTTCCTGGTGGGCACTGCTGGACTGCGATTTGGAAGGGGCCGAAAGGGGCCGAAGGGTCCGAAGGGGTTGGAAAAACCGGCTACCCCTAAATCAACTGCTTACAGTAATTGATTTAATTACCATTGGTTATCATTAATGTGGTAAACCCAACAATAAACCTACCATTTTTTCGGGATGGTTTATACCACACATTTTTAGCGATATTGGTGATGGTGTATATGGTGGTTTACCACTAATCATCAATAATTATTCCTTCAGACGTAGCTATGTGAAGGTATACCCCGTTTGCAGACACACACCCATGGAAAACGTGGTGAACCTGACCCGTCAGATGGTCCTGGCTCAGAATTCAGCTCCAAAATGGATGGTTTGGTGCTACGGATGACCGCACCTCAAAATCCAACCATTTCAGGTTGCTGAATTCTGCAGTTCAGTGCAGTCAATGATTCTTAGGGGTCCCCAAGATATCCCAGAGTCCTAGTTTCCGCGGTATACAAGGGTACTATGTTAGTAGGAATTTACTGTCTTTTTGGGGTTATTGTAGCCATACGTCGCCATTTCCAGACGAAGAAGTGCTCGAAAACGGTGGCTTACCCGCTGGTAATCAGTCACATGGCTTGGTATAGATGCCCATGGCTTGTTCAGGGATGTCCTAGCCATGTTTGAGGACACCAGAGGGTAAATCTGTTACACATATCATATATATATATAAAATTATATAATTATCCCTTTTGCATTCCCATTTTGCTTGGTTTATTCCCTAAAAGAATCCTACCAACATGTTGGTTAACTCATATTTTTGATGCATTGTTGGTCATTTTTGTTGGTTAACTCATATTTTTGATGCATTTTTGATGCATTTTTGCTGGTTAACTCATATTTTTGCTGCATTGTTGGTTATGTTTGTTGGTTAACTCATATTTTTGATGCATTGTTGGTCATTTTTGTTGGTTAACTCATATTGTTGCATTTTTGATGCATTATTGCTGGTTAACTCATATTTTTGCTGCATTGTTGGTCATGTTTATTGGTTAACTCATATTTTTGATGCATTGTTGGTCATTTTTGTTGGTTAACTCATATTTTTGATGCATTTTTGATGCATTTGTTTGCATGTTTGATGCATTTTTGCTGGTTAACTCATATTTTTGATGCATCGTTTGATCATTTTTGTTGGTTAACTCATATTTTTCATGCATTTTTGATGCATTTTTGCTGGTTAATTCATATTTTTGATGCATGTTTGATCATTTTTGTTGGTTAACTCATATTTTTGATGCATTGTTGGTCATTTGTGTTGGTTAACTCATATTTTTGATGCATTGTTGATGCATTTTTGATGCATTTTTGCTGGTTAACTCATATTTTGCTGCATTGTTGGTCATTTTTGTTGGTTAACTCATATTTTTGATGCATGTTTGATCATTTTTGTTGGTTAAGTCATATTTTTGATGCATTGTTGGTAATTTTGTTGGTTAACTCATATTTTTGATGCATTTTTGATGCATTTTATTTTGCTGGTTAACTTATATTTTTGATGCATGTTTGATCATTTTTGTTGGTTAACTCATATTTTTCATGCATTGTTGGTCATTTTTGTTGGTTAACTCATATGTTTGATCCATTTTTGATGCATTTTTGCTGGTTAACTCATATTTTTGATGCATGTTTGATCATTTTTGTTGGTTAACTCATATTTTTGGTGCATTTTTGATGCATTTTTGGTGGTTAACTCATATTTTTGATGCATTGTTTGATGCATTTTTGTTGGTTAACTCATATTTTTGATGCTTCAACAGCAAGCCTCAGATTTCCAAAAAACTAACCGCCACATTTTTGGTGAGGAGTTTGCAGCGCGGCCTTCTTCGCCATCATCTCGCAGCTTTGGGCGACCCTGGTGGTGTGCCTCTACATTGGCGGCGGACTGGAAGAATGGAGCAACAGTCACTTGGCTGATACCGGTGCTAAATGTAGGGAATGGATGCGAATGATCCATAGTGACTATTCGAAGGAAGTTTAGAAGTCAAACTTCCGACAATATGGACAGATGAAAAGCAGAGCAGGGAAGAGGCAGAGAGAAGAGAAAGATTAGAAGAAAGAAGATGCAGATGCGAGAAAAGGTAGGAAAGTCGCGAAACACTGTGTTTTTCCAATGATTTGGGGCTCCGGAGGGTCGAAAAGTAGGCTCGCTAAAGTGGCGGGTGCGGAGCCATTTGGCCGGATGAGAGATGAACAATTGCACGCCGTTGTGGCGCGAAGCACATTTCGAAGTCAAAATATACAAAACACACCATTCTCGGACCACTTTTGGAAGTTGAGATGTCGAAAAAGTGCACGCCGTTGTGGCGCGAAGCACATTTGCAAGTAAAATGTACAAAACACACCATGTACGGACCATTTTTGGAGGTTCAGATGTCGAAAAAGTGCACGCCGTTGTGGCGCGAAGCACATTTCGAAGTCAAAATGTGCAAAACACACCATTCTCGGACCACTTTTGGAAGTTCAGATGTCGTTTCGCGTGGCAAGCGCAAGGGATTGTGGACCTTGTCAAAAGTGAGCAAAAAGTGAGGGTTTTGTAACATTTTCAACTATGACCACCACTACACCACACTACACTCCAATACATTACACTACAACTACAACTACACCTTCACTACATTCTACTACACTACACTCCACTACACTACACTGCACTCAATTACACTCAATTACACTACACAAAACTACATTACACTACACTACACTACACTACACTACACTACACTACCTTCCACTACACTACATTACACTACATTACACTACACTACATTACACTACATTACACTACACTACACTACCTTCCACTACACTACATTACACTACACTACACTCCACTACACTACACTTCACTACACTGCAACTACAACATCACAACTACACTCCACTACACTAAATTACACTACACTACACTACATTACACTACACTAAACTCAAATACACTACAACTACAACTACAACTACACTACACTCCACTACACTCGACTACACTAAATTACACTACACTACACTACATTACACTGCACTACACTACATTCCACTACACTTCACTACATTACACAACACTACCTTACATTGAATGACACTGCACCACAGATAGACAGGTAGACAGATAGACAGATAGATAGAAATCATAGATAGATGGATAGATAGATAGGTAGATAGAAAGATGGAAAGATGGATAGATGGATGGATAGATAGATAGATAGAGATAGATAGGGATAGATAGATAGATAGATAGATAGGATTAGATAGGATTAGATAGGATTAGATAGATAGATAGATAGATAGATAAATAGATAGATAGATAGATAGATAGGTAGATAGTCAGAGAAAGAGAGAGAAAGAGAGGAGACCTCAAGCACCTTTCGGTCCATCAGTGGATTCGCTCTGCCATCCCTGATTCACAACAACCAATCTCTCCTATAGGTTTCCTATTTTTGAAACTTCCGCCACCGCCTTGTGCGGTACTACTGGTAAAATCTATCAAATACGATTGACAGTCATTCCATTCATGATCCATAGTGACTATGAAATACCATTCCCCCATTGACAATGAAGCATTGGGAATAGATATGAATAGATATAATGATTGACAATCGTATACAATAGTCACATAGCAATGGGAATGGTGACTATTGAATACTAGTGACAATCACCCCATTCCTCCATTCCCCCACTAATCAGTCACTTGGTGCTGACTTCATGGGACTGGGACATGGTACCTCCCCAATTTTACAGCCTAGGGCCTAGAGGTTTATTTATCTAGGGTTGACATTACTTACATTGGATGGGAGAAGACTAAAAACCCATGGTTTATCATCTTTTGTCGCCACTTTAGATCTATATGTTTTTTTTAAACATGTCATTTTGGGGGAGGATACCTAATTTCACATTTTTTTCCCGGAATGCGTAGCGAAGGGTTCTTGTTGTCTTGGTAGGGGGTGTGGGGGTGGAGCCTTGTTTGCGGCTTGTTGCGTCTTTGTCGCGTCTAAGTGTGGAGTGTCCAATATGAATAGCGTGTAGTGTGAAGAGTGTGGAGTGTGAAGTGTAGAGTGTGGCGTTTAGGACGGTTGTTATTTGATTTTATTTGTTGCATCTGGAATGCTTGTGTGTTGTTTTCAAGAAATGCTTGACTATGTATGACTTACTAAAGTTAATGTTACTTTTTTTGGATGAGAGCAGTCACTAGGGTATAGTCCTGATATAGATAATTTATGATAGTTTTCTTAATACGGTTGCTAGTATTGGCAATATTTTTGGAGCTATCAATCTTGAAAATATCAAAGTTCCTGAGTGCTTTATTATAGAAGATGAACTGCAGGAAAGGTTTGATATACCAGTTTTCACGATGATCAGCATGGTACTGCTATCATTTTATCTGCAGCTAGAGGGTAGAACGTGTCATGTTCCATATGAAGTGCGCAGCGTAGAGTGTGAGAGTCTTGCTCCTTGAGCATGTGTTTGATTGGGTGGTATTGCATTGGGGATTGTCCAGTTGAACGCGTGAAGTGTGGAATGTAGAGTGCAAAGTGAGGACCGCAAATTGAGTATGGGTTTCGGACGTTTTCAGCATTTATTCAGCGTTTGTTTTGTGCCTACCTATTCTTGCATTGATTTAAACAATCTATTCGGGTACGTGGATTCTATCAGGTTTTTCAGGAAACATTTAGAGACTGTCTAAATTTGTCTTTGGGGGTTAAAAAAAAACCTGTGGATTTCCCCAATTTCGGCTAATTTCCCCATGAATTTGTTGCGGTAAATTCTTGCCATCAACAATAGATTTTGAAACCAACAAGAATTGGGTTTCGACGAATACTATGGGCACGGCTTGAAGGTGGGGGTAGGAGCAGAACCACAAAAGTTGTCATTTTTGGTACAACACCATCCAATTTTTGGGAATCGATCATTTGAAGCCGTAGCCATGTGTTTGTTCATCCGACCTGGGATGAAAATCCTAATTCCGATTGTTTTTTTTTGTCTCGGGGTGACACCGCCGACCAGATCGCTACGTTGACTATATGATAGCCACTTGGCAAAAGTTGTGGAGGGTTGACCCGGAGAGAAGCGGCTTTCCATAATATGCTCTTGGGAAGTTCTTAGGCTGCTTCTTGGAAGTGTTCACCTTGCGTGTTTTCGACGTGTCAGGAGGATCAAACACGAACCTGCCTGGAATTGTCAGCGAGTTCGAACACAAATTGTGGATTCGACATTTTGAAAATTACTTTACTTCGAGTGATCCCCACCATGACATTTATCGAGTTGTTACTGGCAAATCTTCTGGCATTCTATCTGACATATCTTCTGGCATTCGATCCGGCATTCTATCTGGCATATCTTCTAGCATATATTCTGGTATATCTTCGGGCATTCTATCTGGCATATCTTCTGGCATTCTATCTGGTATATCTTCTGGCATTCCATCTGACATTCTATCTGGCATATCTTCTGGCATTCTATCTGCCCGTTGAGGTCCAGCAGTGCACACTGAGCTGGGGAGGTCCCCGGTTGAGGTCCAGCGGTGCACCCTGCGCTGGGCAAATCCCAGGTTGAGGTCCAGCGGTGCACACTGGGCTGGGCAGGTCCCAGGTTGAGGTCCAGCGGTGCACACTGAGCTGAGACGGTCCCTGGTTGAGGTCCAGCGGTGCACACTGAGCTTGAGGTCCAGCGGTGCACACTGAGCTGGGCAGGTCCCAGGTTGAAATCCCAGTGCGCACTGAACTGGGAAGTTGGCAAAGAGCTTGGCGAAGAGAGTTGGCAAAGAGCTTGGCGAAGAGTTGGCAAGGCGGAAGTGGAGGTGAAAGTTGATGCAGACATGGTCGAGGAGAAACTAGAGGGGGAGGAGGAGGAGGACGAGGAGGAGGAGGAGGAGGACAGCTAGCCGAGGAGGAGGAGGAGGAGGAGAACAGCTCTGATAAAATCTAACAACCCTCACCTGGCAGGTGGGGAATCAAGGAATGAAACCCCATCCTTTGGGATTTACACAAGAACCTCTTCGACTATGAAATTCGGTACGATTTATGGAGTCGCGTCTGCCGATGTTCTCATCCAATGGCTTGGCTCGAGACAGGTTTACAGCAGGAAACTCTATCTGAAAATGGGCACCCCCAAATCCCACAGTTGAGCATCATGTTCACCATTAAATTGCAATTTTAGGGTATACCATAGTGTACCCCATTTCCAAACACACCCATGTGTTATTTCATGTTATTTCTAAAAACATAAAAAATCCAAACAGATTTCCCCTTGATCCAGTTCTGGGTTTCTTAGGGCGTGATCGCACTGGCATTCGCATTGATGCAACTTATGCAGGCGATGGGTGACCGACTGGGTAGACCATGCTGCAATGGGAATATCTATCATGAGCTAAGACTTTCTTCTCGCGGGTTATGGAAGATTAGCCACGTGGAAATCCACGTAAAACGGATGCCTTGAGTGTATCCTTTGGGTAGTCGTCCAACCCACATTGCTGATAATCATTAGAATCAGGAAAGGTGTTTGGTTTTGGCCTCCGTGACAAGACAACCCCAAAAGATAGACGAGGAAACTATTCCTAATGTGGGAACCATTTTTCACCATCCCCAAGTCATCACCATTTTTATCATAAAAACCATCCCCAGTCTTGGTAGTTTATTGGCCTTCCCACATTCAGCCATAAATACATACATATAAATACACTGTTGAATCATCATCTTCTCTTTACAAACGCCATAAACATGTAATAAATCTGATGACTTTTCCAGGCTTTTCCCCTTTTCTATCGTCTTGGGTGTTGCTATTTTGCTGTGGCATGGACCTCGGGAAAACCGGGACCGGGATGAGCCTAATGACCAGGATGACCCAATGGTCCAGAGACTGGATGAGCATAATACAAACAAGTATTGAATAATACTCGTATTACATAATATGATATGATACAGTTTATATACTATAAGAAAACATAATACACACTATACTATTACTAGTACTAGTGTTATACAGTACTAGTACTATTACGCGCAAACCCCCCAGTTCGCCCACACAACTTCTTAGGGATTTTAAAGGAATATAAATTCCCACCCCCGTTAAACTTTACATTCAATTGGGAAGATCAACATGGGTATTAGGAATATAAATTCCCACCGCCGTTGAACTTTACATTCATTGAAGATCTTCAATACGGGTTTAATTCTTCCACCCCCGCTACACTTCTACATTCATTGAAGATCTTCAATAAGGGTTTAATTCTCCAACCCCCGTTAAACTGCTACATTCATTGAAGATCTTCAATAAGGGTTTAATTCTCCCACCCCTGTTAAACTTCTACATTCATTGAAGATCTTCAATAAGGGTTTAATTCTTCCACCCACGGTCAACTTCTACATTCATTGAAAATCTTCAATAAGGGTTTGATGATGATAATGATGATGATGATGGTGATGATGTTGTAACATTCAACGCACACGTAGCAAAGCTGTGCGTTGCAAGATGAAAGCCATGATTATGGACATGTGCATTGTGTCCCACAAAACACAGTGTTTTTTGATGTTCGGACATGTCGTCGGCGTCGGCGCGGGCAAACTGAGGGGTTTGCCCTTACTATTACTATTGATATTACTATTGCTTTTACTATGAGTATTACTATACTACACCTTAATTAATTTAGTATACAGTAATATGATATAACATAACATAATATACCGTAATATTGTATAATATAATTTACTATGATGTTTAAAAAGCAGAATAAAACATAATATCACATCAGACAATATGATATAACATAATATATCAGAATAGAATTGAACATAATATAGGATCATTTCATATACAATACTATACTATAATATCGTGTAATTTAATAAAATAAACTATAATATAATTCAAACATACTAATACTATACTATAATACAATATAGTTTAATATAATATGATACAATACAAAATCATATTTAGTATTGTTTAATATAGTTTAACAATTACAACAAATACCGGTTTCATATTGTACATAACATGATGACATGATATGATGCGTAATGTTACGATATGATTTGACATGATATGGATATATATATATATATCTATATAATACACAACATAGATGTCTAATGATTCATGTATATAGTTGTATGCATGTATATATATATATACTTATATACAATGAATATACAATGGATATATTTGGACAAAGGCCCCTGGATTAGTAGGGTTTAGAATCAATATGTCTCCATCATGGCCTCAAGATCTCCATCAATCTTGCCCCCATTTCTTGCTGGCTTTCACTCCGCCTCTAGTAGTTATAGTGGATCGTCAACCTGAATATGACTGGAGAAATTAGCCCATGTGAGCCATTTTCGCAAATGTCAAAAGGTGGGGCATGATCATCAATCCATGACGGGATTCACATGCCCTGGGGATTGCCACTACGGGATGGATGACCCCTGACATCGCCAGGAGAATTGCCACTGTGTCAAAGATCGCGATGTCAATGATGACGAGAGCAACAAGCACCCTGCGGAGCGGTTCAGCCTAGGCCCATGGTGGGGGAGACGGTAAAGCATCAATAGGAACATTGAACAACATGAAAGGAGATGCAGTGACCATGATGAAATCATGATAAACCATGATAAATCATGATAAACCATGATAGATCATGATAAACCATGATAAACCATGATAAACCATGACAAACCACACTAGTATTGGTCATGTTTTTTTTTTTTTATGACCAATCAACCAGAAGTAGTCTATAGTTGGGGTATGATGGATGATTGACAATATCTTCAATTTGCGGCCATTTTCATGGGGGATGATTAGACCAAACATAATTATCATTGCAGGATACAGTCGGATATACAGTACTTGCTATAATTGATCTAATAATACACTTGGAATTCCAAGGGGTAAACACATGTTCGGTTGGTTGTTTCAAATATTGTTAATATCCAGGCACGATGATCCCAATTGACTCATCTGCCATAGGGGAAGGGGTCAACAGTCAACAGAATGGTCCAAATCAATACTTGGCACGCTCACAATAAATGACCCCGAAATTTACTGAGATGGGTTCCAGATACTAATCCAAAATATGATTAGCGATGTTTTAGTGCTGTGGGACTCCGCCCATATTTTTCCAATATCTTTTCCATATGACCCGAAATGGTTCAGATTCCCCCCAAGAAAAGTGGTTGTTGGGGTTTAGTGAGCCCTACTCATAAACCCAAACATTGGCGGAAATCACCTTTTATCGCCATTTAATGGTTCTTTTGTTGGGTTCCCTCATTTTTTTGGGGTTTGATCTCCGTTTGAAGTCATTGGTTAGAAACCCTAAAACCCTCCCTTCCCTTGATAAACATGGATAAAACCCTATGATTGGTTGACAAATCATTCAGAATATGATTGGTTTTGGTTGTTTGTCCCCAACACATCCCTGGTTTCCGAGGTGCCTTTGCCCTTTTGACGGTTGTGGCGACCTTTGACCAAGTCTTAGTCTATGTTCCGTTGCTGAAACGTGAAGGTGTGACCTGCGCTGACCTAGAGGCCGAGCGTCAAAAAAGAGGGGGTGGTGGTGACCATGAATCAACACTCACAGCAATATACATAGTTCTGGGTAAATTATAACGACCTCACTGCGACCTCACTGGAAATCATGGTTAATAAGGGGAATCATCCCCAAATGGCCTTAATTCAGGTTAGTGAAATTATAATTTACCCAGATAGTTGTATTGTACGCAACAGGAATATGTAAAAGATACTTGCCATATTCTGTCTGCAAATCCCTTCCCCGGCCTAGTTGTTGCCTGCATTCACTTCGATAAATCTTCAACTTTCATATTCTAATTGCTGGTCCCTGCAAGTAAGAAACGCCGTAGGTCTTCTGAAGCCACAAAGGATCTACATTGAAAGTCAAACTGTGCACTGAGAAGTGGGTTTTGCTTAGAGAAACTCCTGTCCTGGACTTCGGAATTCACACTCCGCAGTTTTGGCCATATGGGGATGGGTCTCTGCAGGTTGGTATTCTATTGGCGACTTTGGTGACCTTCCTGATCTGCTACATTGCCACAAAGATCCCTGGCGTTCTGAACATCTTGAAGGCTGGGTTTCGCCACCTGAGGTGCTGGGACCCTAAGATATACCCTTTTTTTTCGAGTCTTAGCCACCACCTGAGATGGTAGTGAGGTAGTGGTTAACCCCAAGAAGGCTGAGGTTTATCAAGGAAATACA
Source organism: Cladocopium goreaui (assembly GCA_947184155.2). Taxonomy (NCBI): domain Eukaryota; class Dinophyceae; order Suessiales; family Symbiodiniaceae; genus Cladocopium; species Cladocopium goreaui. The sequence goes on from CAMXCT020006301.1 coordinate 79,543, forward strand.
TAAATCATGACCGCGGGAGCTTTACCTACTCATTGCTGTCTTGACCGCTGGGCATCATAATGACAGGAGGAAGAAACGACAAAATAGATTGATGCACATTTGGGTCTGCCCGAGAATGGAGGATACCTCAAAATGGCCTTATTTTTCCGTAAGGAATCAGCATTGATCAGCCATGATGAGGCATTTTTCAGTTCGGGGTACCCTATTTTTCAGACATCCATTTTCAATCCGAGCCGGGATTCTGATCTTCACTTGTCAGATTCTGGAGAGTAGCTGAAATACAAACCATGCATTTTTAGAAGTGTGGCTCCCCGACCAATCAGCTTTCTTTCAAAAGACCCCCTTCTAGATCCGAACCACGGGAGTTGGTACCAGGGATGATGACCCGAAATTGACTGGTACCGATGTCGTGAAACGTAATACTGTATATCTGTAGAGTTTTTTTTGGCAGAAGATGGCAGGAGATCCCAATCTGGCTGCCGGCCCTGTTCGTTGGCGTGGCGTCCATTTGCGAAGGACTTCTAGGATTCTAGGGATGACTCCCAGTGGACCCGTGATGGGTTGAGCGCAGCCCAATTGCCCAAGGTGAAGCCTAAACTGGTGGAACCTGGATTTTGCCGCTGGTCTTGTCACAGGAAGCAGTTTTTTCAAAACGTTTATCCTTGCCAGGTGCAAAGTGTGCTTGATTTGTAAAATGCAAAAAAATGGAGCCTAAAACCCTTGACCATTGACGAGTTGAACTGCATGCTGTGTGGAAAAGGCTGCAGGCGATCGTGATGACTATGATTTTCATGATGGCAGTGGTTCTGGTGGTGGTGGGGATAAAATGTTTATTGAAGAATGATGTCTATCTAGTAACCATGGAAATGTACATAGTGATGCTCATTGCTATCCCAGCATCCAAGTTGTGTTGAGGAGTCAAATTTTAGCAGAAACAGATCCTGCAGGGTGGTGCCCCCAGTTATAAGTTGGTAAGGTCCTCGCTTTGGAACGCGCCGAAACGCATCGTTATAAGTTGGTTTATAATGCTCAACTATATATAGATATAGCCATAGCATGATATAGCCCCCGTAAACCCTATTGGAGTTGTAAACTAACTTAGCTAACAAACTCACTGGGGCACCTTGTGGGAAGCTTTGCAGAAAAACTTTTGATTTTCCTCAACACATCCACCACAGCGTCAGCCATTCGCCAGGAGTCCATGCCTCAGATGGAGCTTCAAATCAAGGCCAGCGGTGAATGTTTAAGCCACTTGGGGGAGTTTTAACATCTTCATTTGCCCCATTTCCCTCTGTATGTGAGGTGTTTGAGAGCAAATTTTGAACGTGTGAACGATTTCTGTAGTTAGCATTATTAGTTGGGCAGAACCTTACAGAGGCTTGTACATTGTTGTACTACCTGGCTTGATGGGGAGTAGGATGTGCCGGGACCCCTATAGTGTGGCAACGCCATCTTTTAGGAAGTGGAAGTAGATGGTGACTCCATCCACAAGTGTTTTTATGCTTGGGTGTAACGCATTGTAAATTGTAAAGCCATACTCTTTCTGGTGGTTTCTTCTGTATGTATATAATATATATAATATATATAATATATATATAATATATAATATATATATAATATATATATATATATTATAGTTATATTTATAATTATTTCTATATGCACACAACGTTCCATTCCTGAAGATGGTATCATGTCTTCCCAGCAAACTTATGTGTATAATATACATGTATATATACATATATCTTTTGAATGTGTGCCAGCACATTGGACTATAATGCAGCGCGCTGGTGAATCCTAATCTCTTGTAAATATTTTATTTCTCCCATTCAGTGGCCATAAATTGCATGTAAAGCGGATATTTGTGGACATATCCATGCACTTGTTAGTATATTATAGATGTTAGTATAATATATCCCCAATGTAGGCATCCCAATAATAAGCCACCCGTTTTTTTAATCGAGGAACCAGGTCTTGCAACAAGGGAAATAGACAGGAAAGGAAAAGGAACAGGGAAAAACTGAACCTAGGAAGGTTTACTCTTGCGTGTCCTTGGGAGGATGTTTTTACTTGCAAAAAAAACTTGAACTACTTGCCATGGCTTGCAAGCGCAATTGAAAAGGAAGTGAAAAGGACATGGAACAAGACGAAAAGCTGAATCCCAGAAAAGTTGGATTTACTATTGCATGTCCTTGTGAGGAGGTTTACTATTGAATATACTGTGGTGTATTGTTGAAGTGGTCATTCTTGGGACTGGATATTTTTTGTATTGCCGAAAGAACTGGCCAATTGAAAATTAGTATTGCCCGAGAAACAGAGGGGTCAACAATAATTGTTGCTATTGCATATACTTGTGATATAAGCAATAATAAAACATGTGCATTTTCGGGCTATGTGAATGCGACAGTATTGGCTAGGTCTAAACAAATAGTATTGCCCAAAAAAATCAGATGTTTTGTGATTTTTATGTCGCTATTGTGTATGCCAACTATCATTGGGTTGCCAACATTGTATCCAACTATCTCCCCTTGGTGATTCAATCCCAGAATTTGGGATAACCCCGGGTTGTAACCCATATTTACACACCCATATTTGGAGCATCTTCCAGTAAATTAACATATATAGATATGGTTTCTACCCACCATTTGTAGATCAGTTTCCTTGGGAAAGCATGGGTAAAAACCATATCTATGTTGATTTACTGGAGGGTAAATGGGATTGTCATTCCCTAAATTATTGGATGTATATATACACATATTCCTTGACATGAGGTAGCCAATCTAGGGGGTGCCATTTAGCCAGCACTGCTCATTTATCCGTTGATACTTATTGGGTTTACCACCCAGTAATTTAACCGAGCTATTGAACATCACCATGTTGAAAAACGGCAAATCATCGAACTAAAGGGGCCATTTATACCACTTCGCAAACTTTTATTAATGTCTAGAGGATAACAAGTCTTACTATCCCAAAAAAGTACTGGGATATACAGTAACCATGGGATACAACCATGATGTGTTAAGTGATATATGATGTTATATGGTTATCTCATTATTTCCAGTAGAGTGATATGCCGCAATGCCCATTATACATCTATTTATCTGGGCAAACAACGACCGAGCCCTGTTCTCCCTCACTGGGATGATGCTTAGGATTGGGGGAATCGTCCAAGTAAGAAGCCTTATTTCAGGTTAGTGAACTATTTTTAAATAGACCCCTATATATAATATTATTAAACACCCCCTTTCAAAGAGGTCCCAATTCTATGGTTTCATCCCTTACACCCACCATGGTTTCACAGGGGGTGCTTTTTTTGTGAACGGGGAGGTATTTTTCACACCCAAATCAATCCAAATCTCAGATCGTTGGCTGGTTGCATCCCCATCTACACCCATTACAAAGTAGGGCCAGTCCCCGGTTCTCGTCCATTGAAGAAAATTCATGGCTATTTTCCATCCAAAAAAAAATCACTCCAGCGAATTATGGTGAGGTTTTTCCCATGGGTACCCCTTCTGACGATGCCCCATGACCATATGGGTATGGAGCAATACCTATTAATTAATACCATTTTTAGTGGGATGAACATCCATTTACCAGCTATTTTGGGGTTCACTAGGTACCAGGGTTTTGACCCATCCCCATAACCCCATGACTATGGAAATCCTCTGTGGATCTCAGTGGATGTTCAAAAGACCTGGGCGGCAGGTCCGGGCGCAGCCGTCAGGATGGTCTTTTGGAGGGCAGGCTGGGGAGCTGATGACCTAGCATTGAGCATGGGCAGCCATGAAGAAACCATGAAATAATGGGATATAACTAGTGATTTCATGGGAATATTTAATGGGATATACCAGTAGTACCGCACAATATACCGGTGGCGGAAGTTTCAAGGATAGGACACATTTTTGGAGAGGTGAGTTGTTGTGATGCATGGATGGCAGAGCGAATCCATTGATGGACCGAAAGCTGGTTGGAGTTGTACTTTTTGGAGTGGTTGCAATGGCTGCAGTGGTCACCTCACTCACAACTCCTGGATGTAGTGTGATTTAGTGCAGTAGTTGTAGTTGTAGTGTAGTGTCGTGGTAATTGTTGCTCTGCTAATGTAGTTGTAGTTGAAGTGTAGCTGTAGTGTAGCTGAAGTTGTAGTTGTAGTTGTAGTTGCAGCTGCAGTTGCAGTTGCAGCTGTAGTGTAGTTGCAGTAGTTGTTGCAGTTGTAGTTCTAGTTGCGGTTGTAGTTGTAGTGGCACTTGTAATTGTAGTTGTAGTAATTGTAGCTAAGGTTGTAGTTGTAGCTGAAGTGTAGTTGTAGCTGTAGTTCTTGTAGTTGAGGTGTAGTTGAAGTTGTAGTTGTAGTAGTGGTGGTGTAGTTGTAGTTGTAGTTACTAGTTGTAGTGTGGTGTAGTGCAGTTGCAGTTGTCTGTCTATCTATCTATCTATCTATCGATCTATCAATCTATCTATCTATCCATCGATCTATCGATCTATCGATCTATCGATCTATCTATCTACCTATCTATCGATCTATCGATCTATCGATCTATCGATCTATCGATCTATCGATCTATCTATCTATCTATCTATCTACCTTATCTATCTAATCTATCTATCTATCTATCTATCTATCTATCTATCTATCTATCTATCTATCTATCTATCTATCTATCTTATCGATCTATCGATCTATCGATCTATCGATCTATCGATCTATCGATCTATCGATCTATCGATCGATCTATCGATCTATCTATCTATCTATCTATCTATCTTATCTATCTTATCTATCTTATCTATCTTATCTATCTTATCTATCTTATCCATCTTATCTATCTTATCTATCTTATCTATCTTATCTATCTTATCTATCTTATCTATCTTATCTATCTTATCTATCTTATCTATCTTATCTATCTTATCTATCTGATCTATCTGATCTATCTTATCTATCTTATCTATCTTATCTATCTTATCTATCTTATCTATCTTATCTAACTTATCTATCTTATCTATCTTATCTATCTTATCTATCTTATCTATCGAATCTATCTTATCTATCTTATCTATCTTATCTATCTTATCTATCTAATCTATCTATCCAATCTATCTATCTAATCTAATCTAATCTAATCTAACCTAATCTAATCTAATCTAATCTAATCTATCTATCTATCTAATCTATCTATCTTATATATCTATCTAATCTATCTATCTATGTAAATCTAATCTTAATCTAATCTAATCTAATCTAATCTCATCTATCTAACAAACTAACAAACTAACTAACTAGCTAACGAACTAACCTAACCTAACTTAATCTAACCTAACCTAACTTAACCTAACCTAACCTAACCTAACCTAACCAACCTAACCTAACCTAAGCCAACCTACTAGCTAACTGACTGACTGACTGACTGACTGACTGACTAACTAACTAACCTAACTAACCAACTAACCAACTAACCAACTAACCAACTAACCAACTAACCAATCTATCTATCTATCCATCCAATCTAATCTAATCCAATCCAATCTAAGCTAATCTAATCTAATCTAAACTAATCAAATCTATCTATCTATTTTTTTGTCTATCTATCATTCTATCATCCTATCATCCTATCATTCTATCTATCATGTATCCAATATATATATATCATTAATCTTATCTAATCTGATCTAATCTTACCTTAATCTTATCTTAATCTAATCTAATCTAACTAATCTAAATCTTTGTTTAAGTTTAAGTCTCATCTAATCCAACCTAAATCCAATCCAATCTAGTCTAATCTAATCTAAATCTTATTTTACCTTATCTTATCTATCTACCTATCTATACTCCATACTAAACCCGAGTTTCTGGAAAGGTGTTGATCAATGCTTATCACGACTACGTGGGGGAAGCGATGGCATGTTTTCGCAGCGGCTTCCAAGTTCGGTATACGCTGGGTACGGCCCATGGAAATTTAATGAAGGTTGAGTGAGCAAACATGGGAATCAAACGATAAGGAAACCCACAGGCATTGGAAAATGCGGATTCCACTTATCTACGGAAGAAGAATCCTTGAGTCTCAAGTACTTCGATAGAGTAGTCCTCAAATCTCACACATATATCACATATCATATGTACACATCAGGGTTTTCTTCTCTACGCATCTTCTTATTTTTTGAATTCCTGCTGCACGTTGGACCTTCCAGGAATCCTCAGCTCCCACGTGGTGGAAGTGTCCTTGGCGGCGGAGAGCAGTGGCACGGTGGTGGTGGCGCAGGTGGAGGGCCTCGAAATGCCAATCTTTTTCAGGATTCGACGCCAGGCACTGATTGAGTGATGGCTTCCAAGGGACAAAGGAATCCCATGGAATCCCCAACAGCCTGGTTGAGTATTGGCTATTGGAATCATACAGCAGCTTTGACCATGAATGGTTCATTCCAATGGTTCCAACATGTTCCAAATTTTCAAGTGATGATCGCAACCAAAAGGCCTTGGGTTGCTCGACGCTTCTTGTTTACATACGGATATTTGCCTTCCGTCCAAGGAGAGAGTGATGCTATCGAGGGTGATGCGTGCGTCTTCTACGACCCCAATCTAGGTGTGTGGTCCTCTGCTTCTTGGTGTCGGATTGGAAGCAGCAAAGCTGCAAATGCAAAGGATTGCAAGTTGTTCCGAATGTCATCCGGGAGGTTGTTCAATTCCATTCTCAGGATGTCCCCAAACACATATCCCAATTATCCCAGGATTGCTCCCATGGCAGACCGGGCAGATGACCGGTCCCATAGTCATTCCAATCGCTGCCCCAAGGAGGGTATTTCACTGGCTCAGTCGGTGCCGGGCCAAAACGCCACAGGGACCTGGTGCCAAACGAGGCACCTGTCCCTCTTTGCTGTGCCTGGACAAATCTAACTCCGTCAGGGGAATTGGGGAGCCCTCGGAGCTAATATGTAGTGATCATTGGGTGAGGATATGATAGGTAGATATAGGCAGTCTAGTCATATAGTACTATTTGATATCTATAGGACCATAGGATATTAAATGATATTAATTACCTGGTAGATAGAATATTACTAGGTCCTAGGTAATTGGGTGATTAGTACATGAGCTACGGTCAAAATATGTCAAAATTCTGGTAGGCCACTTAAGGAGTGCCCTCTTGTCTGGAAAGTGCACCAAACCACTATATAGCGATAGGGCCCTCCCCAAGACAATAGCTACAATTGTCCATAATCTCCACATCTGAAGCAGTTTTTTGCACAACGTTGCGTGCATGCAAGAGGTGAAATTAGCGATGCCCCTGGCGATACCTTAGCGATATGGATTAGATAGACTCAGATAGACCCTTTCCCCCACTCCACCAAAGATGCGGTGGAACATGTTTGAAAGCTTGGGTCTTTGAACATACATCATTATTCCATGTGATCTCCCAAAAACTATTAAATTACTGTAAACCAGTCTTGGTTGATGGTTTCCCCAGCCTGATAATGGTGTGGACACAATGGCTTCTTGGTGAATCTCCTTTTTGCATCTTTTTGTTTTTTTTTGGCTGTATCCGCAAGCATACCCCTAGCCCGATCATACGTGTATTGCTGTATGGTAAGATTTACCAACATATTTATACCAACACAGCGCGGCGTTTTGAACCGTTCAACTCCCCATTGGCGTTGATGAGCATTTCCTTTTTTGCAGCGCTAAAGATCCCCACAGATACCATATCATATATCCCATATATATCTCATATATATCCCAAGAAATTGATGGGTACATGATATGCCATGGATGGTGTGGGCAATTATGGCATGTTCAAGGGCACCAATGAGTTGGTACCAAACACGGGGACCGAGTTATCACCAAGAAAATTGGCTTTTACCGAAAAGGCGCTTTTGTCTTAGCAAGAAAAACTCCAATTTGAGCTGAAGAAGACTTGGAATTTCATCATGAAATGTCGGACTTATATTGAGAAAAGGATGGTTTTACTGGGTTTCACTTAGGAAGATATAACATCCCCCCCAAAAAACCCATTTTAGTGGCTTCCACTTGGATTCCTTGGATCCCACTTAGTCGGCCCCAGGTGATGCAGACCATCGACCTAGCTGGTCTCCTCCCAGATGGCTCTGAAACTGGCGAAGGTGCCGGGGCAATTGCTGTGGCCACTGGGACGAACAGGGCTTGGGACCGCGGCCCGGTAGGCCCGGTAGGCCCGGTAGGCCCGGTAAGTGGTGCCCATTGGAGCCCTATTTTTCGCTAAGTTGGTGAACATAACTCCGATTTCACTTGAAAGTGTATGGTAATATAGGGATATATCTAGAGATATCACTATAGTTAAATGGGGATTATAAACCAAGTTATCACTGGGGGACACCGCCCCGTGCGGGCCTTTCCAACATTGATCTTCCTATTTACAAATATACAATGCTGGCCTATCCACGCCAAAGCAGCCCAAGATTGAACGTGATTGCAGTGATTGAACTAGGAAACTGTGGTGAACACAATCAGATACAATCAGTTAAACTAGCCCGGCTGTAACCACTATCAGAACTAACTATCCTAGCCCTAGCTCATCCAAATTGGTCTACCGTGGGTAGCTTGCAAATCTTGCACCTTCCATGGCATGGTGACTTGGGTTTGTCCATGCTGGCAGTTTCAATGTGGGAAATGTTGAGAAACCACTGGATTTTGGGGGTATAGCAATGCCCAGTTGGTCACATCTGAATCAAAAATACTGATGACTCCAGTGATGACTTGAACATCTTTAAATTAACTTAAATGGGGGTATTTAAATGAAATACATTTAAATACGCTATAATCATATATAATCATATATAATCATATACTATCATATGCTCCTTTTTCAGAGAAACACAGCTGTTTTCCGAGGCCAGCCTCATCTTTTGTTGTTGTGGCCTGCTGGTGACCTCCATCCTGGTGAAGCGTCGCCTGCAGCGCCCGGTGAAAGGACAAGCCCTCATTCGAGACCGACGAGGCTTGGGAAGGGTTGACTGTTGGTAAACGTTTATAGAACTATAGAACTATTATAGAATATGGCCCATTTATAGGTTTACATAGGTTTACCTGTATTGAAATAGTGATTTTCCATAGCTATGTTCGTTTACCAGAGGGTGTTGAGAGAGATTGGACACAAAATGCCGATTGCAGCAACCACAGAGGTCCAGAAAAAATTGGGATTGATTATGGATATGGATATATGATATATATATATATGTATGTAAATCCAACAGCAGTGATGAGGGGAAATAGGGTTGTCCACATACCCACAAAAAAGACAATTTTAGGTTAAGACCGTAACAAATAGGTGCAGATAGTCATCAGATACCATTCGGATCTATTTGGCTACTATAGACGCATACATTTGAATTTTAAGGAATAAACTAACACATGTCACATGTCACTATAACAACATAATCAACCTTAGCCCAGAAAAATCTTACCGCTTGTGGTCAGCCTTGGTGGATGCTGATCAGGCGGAACTCGCAAGTTCGACTTCACACGCAGCAGGTTGATGACCCCGGTTGAGAGCGCTGTGAGTGCACTGGGCAGCACTTTGGGGTACAAGCTTGACTTTTCCCCTTGGAACAATGTTCGGGTGGGCCCCCTCCCTTTTGAATCTTGGTAAATAAACGGGCACCGGAACATAGAAGATGATATGTTCAGTACTTCTAAACAAATTGCCTGACTCAAAACGAATACATGTGGGTAAAAGAACGAGTTGCCTAATTGGATATAACAATTGCTGAACAAATTTCCCAATTGAAAACGACTACACGTGTAGGAAGAAAATGAGTTACCTAGTTCAACGCAAGTCTTGCTGAACAAATCCCCTAAGTGAAAACCAATTTATGTGTGTAAAAGAAACCAGCAGTTGCCTGTATGATTGAAAACGCATACAGGTGTGTAAAGAAAATGCATTGGACATGGGATAAGTCTTGCTGAACAAATTAAATTGCCCAATTGAAAACAAATGTATTTGTGTCAAAACCGAATTGCCTAATTGGACCAAATGCTTAGTTTAAAACAAATACTGTACATGTGCATTGCTTAATTGAAAGCAAGATTGCTTAACAAATTGCCTAATTAAAAACACACACACACACATGTCACATATATATATATATATGTATCAAACATGGATTTGCCTAACTAAAAGCAAGTATTGCTGAAGAAATCGTTTAATTGAACATGAATACATGTTCGCTGCAACCCTGACGTTGCTCCGCGTCTGACTTCAGGTGGCCATGAAGATAAAGTTGATGTTATTACCCCAATCAACAAATTGTTCATAGGGGGTGGTGATTTTTTTGATATCTTATGAAGATAAAGTTGATGTTATTACGCCAACTAACATATTGTTCATAGGGGGTGACGAATTTTAATCCCTCATGAAGATAAGTTGATGTTTTTACCCCAACCAACATATTGCTCATAGGGGGTGTCGAAATTTAATCCCTCATGGAGATATAGTTGATGTTATTACCCCAATCAACATATTGCTCATAGGGGGTGGCGAATTTTGATCCCTCATGGAGATATAGTTGATGTTATTACCCCAATCAACATATTGTTCAGAGGGGGTGGCGAATTTTGACCCCTCATGAAGATAAAGACGATAATTATGATGATAGGGATGATGATGATGATGATGATGATGATCATGACGTTTGTAAGTGTGGAGCAACGTCCGGGTTGGGGCGTACATGTTTATATAAAGATGGTTGATATTTTTTCTTTTGAACTGATTTGATGTTCCTGCTTTCAGCTTACAGGTGCTTGAAGGTTTAAGAAAGGGTTTGAGAAAGGGGTTAAAAAGTGAAATGGGAGCAGAGGTGAGAATACTCCCCCCAAAAAAGCTTTTGGCTGAGGGGATAAAGTGTTTGTTGACTATATAAAGGGATTCAATTATTTTTTGCAGCCTGGTACTCTGAGTGCCGCGCGCGAAACTCAGCAGGACATTTCAAGTGAATTAAACAGCGAAAGCGGGTATGGATCTCATGTGAGAAAAAGGAATCTTAACACGATGGCATGACGCACCGGGATGTGGCCTAGAGGATGAAGAGGTACGTACACAGCTGAAGAGAAGAGTGAACACACGATAAGATGACAATATGCATGCACACTGGTTGAAAGAAACTGAGGAAACTGCTGAGTTTTCCAAAATCTAAACTTCGCAGGTTTAATTAAACACTAAAGATATTGAGAGAAATTACCGTAGCAAAATCTCCGAAAAAAGCTGAGTTTGAAGATTTTGGCGATCATCCCATTCAGGGCAGATGCACAGAGGTCGGTTCCAAGAAAAAAAAGGTAAATTTCAACATTTTGCCTTTGGTCATTGACTAGTTAAGCCGCCAAATCCTCAACCATGTACACACACACAGATATATATATATATTATACACACACACACACTCCTAATTACGAAAGCCAGCCGGGAAGCTGGCTAGTTGCTATTTGCGAATGAAGTGAGAATAGGGGGTCTGGGGGGGGCGGCCGCTAGTATGGTTTTGCAGGGTACTGTACCTGGCGGCAAATCGATTCCCCCTAGGTCCGGTTTTCTGGGGGTTTCTGGGCTCAGTCAATGGACAGAAAGATGGGCCAGCTAGTTAGAGGAGATTGGAGAGAGAAGGACATTGGGTGAAAAGTATGTGCAAGAAGGGTTTCTGGGTGAAGAGTCTCTGGGTGAAAAGTATATGGGTGAAAAGTCTGTGCAAGAAGAGTTTCTGGGTGAAGAGTCTCTGGGTGAAGAGTCTATGCGAGAAGAGTTTCTGGGTGAAGAGTCTCTGGGTGAAAAGTATATGGGTGAAAAGTATGTGCAAGAAGAGTTTCTGGGTGAAGAGTTTCTGGGTGAAAAGTATGTGCAAGAAAGTCTCTGGGTGAAGCGTCTCTGGGTGAAAAGTATATGAGGCAAAAGTATGTGCCAGAAGAGTTTCTTGGTGAAGAGTCTCGGGGTGAAAAGAATATGGGTGAAAACTATGTGCAAGAAGAGTTTCTGGGTAAAGAGTCTCTGGGTGAAGAGTCTGTGCAAGAAGAGTTTCTGGGTGAAGAGTCTCTGGGTGAAAACTATGTACAAGAAGAGTTTCTGGATGAAGAGTCTCTGGATGAAAAGTATCGGGTGAAAAGTATATGGTTGGAAAATATGTGCAAGAAGAGTTTCTGGGTGAAGAGTCTCTGGATGAAAAGTTTCGGGTGAAAAGTATATGGTTGGAAAATATGTGCAAGAAGAGTTTCTGGGCGAAGAGTCTCTGTGAAAAGTATATGGATGAAACATATGTGCAAGAAGAGTTTCTGGGTGAAGAGTCTCGGGGTGAAAAGTATATGGGTGAAAAGTATGTGCAAGAAGAGTTTCTGGGTGAGGAGTCTCTGGGTGGAACGTATATGGGTGAAAAGTATGTGCAAGAAGAGTTTCTTGGTGAAGAGTCTCTGGGTGAAAAGTATGTGGGTGAAAAGTATTTGCAAGAAGAGTTTCTGGGTGAAGAGTCTCTGGGTGAAAAGTGTATGGGTGAAAAGTATGTGCAAGAAGAGTTTCTGGGTGAAGAGCCTCTGGGTGGAACGTATATGGGTGAAAAGTATGTGCAAGAAGAGTTTCTTGGTGAAAAGTCTCTGGGTGAAAAGTATGTGGGTGAAAAGTATTTGCAAGAAGAGTTTCTGGGTGAAGAGTCTCTGGGTGAAAAGTATATCGGTGAAAAATTAGTGCAAGAAGAGTTTCTGGGTGAAGAGTCTCGGGGTGAAAAGTATATTGGTGAAAAGTATGTGCAAGATGAATTTCTGGGTGAAGAGTCTCTGGGTGAAAAGTATATGGTTGAAAAGTTTGTGCAAGAAGAGTTTCTGGGTGAAGAGTCTCTGGATGAAAAGTATATGGGTGAAAAGTATGTGCAAGATGAGTTTCTGGGTGAAGAGTCTCTGGGTGAAAAGTATATTGGTGAAAAGTCTGTGCAAGAAGAGTTTCTGGATGAAGAGTCTATGGCTGAAAAGTATATTAGCGAAAAGTATGTGCAAGAAGAGTTCCTGGGTGAAGAGTCTGTGGGTGAAAAGTATATGGGTGAAAAGTATGTGCAAGAAGAGTTTCTGGGTGAAGAGCCTCTAGACTCTAGATGAAAAGTATATGGGTGAAAAGCATGTGCAAGAAGAGTTTCTAGGTAAAGAGACTCTGGGTGAAAGGGGTATTGGTGAAAAGTATGTGCCAGAAGAGTTTCTGGGTGAAGAATCTCTGGGTGAAAAGTATATGGGTGAAAAGTATGTGCAAGAAGAGTTTCTGGGTGAAGAGTCTCTGGGTGAAAATTCTATGCAAGAAAAGTTTCTGGGTGAAGAGTCTCTGGGTGAAAAGTATGTGGGTGTGAAAAGTATGTGAAAGAAAAGTGTATGGGTGAAAAGTATGTGCAAGAAGAGTTTCTGGGTGAAGAGTCTGGGTGAAAAGTATATGGGGGAACAGTATGTGCAAGAAGAGTTTCTGGGTGAAGAGTTTCTGGGTGAAAAGTATGTGCATGAAGGGTTTCTGGGTGAAGAGTCTCTGGGTGAAAAATGTATGGGTGAAAAGTATGTGCAAGAAGAGTTTCTTGGTGAAGAGTCTATGGGTGAAAATATGTGGGTAAAAAGTATTTGTAAGAAGAGTTTCTGGGTGAAGAGTCTCTGGGTGAAAAGTATATTATATTGGTGAAAAGTATGTGAAAGAAGAGTTTCTGGGTGAAAAGTATGTGCAAGAAGAGTTTCTGGGTGAAGAGTCTCTGGGTGAAAAACATATGGATGAACAGTATGTGCAAGAAGAGTTTCTGGGTGAAGAGTCTCGGGGTGAAAAGTATGTGCAAGAAGGGTTTCTGGGTGAAGAGTCTCTCGGTGAAACGTATATTGGTGAAAAGTATGTGCAAGAAGAGTTTCTTGGTGAAGAGTCTATGGGTGAAAAGTTTATGGGTGAAAAGTATTTGTAAGAAGGGTTTCTGGGTGAAGAGTCTCTGGGTGAAAAGTATATTGGTGAAAAGTATGTGCAAGAAGAGTTTCTGGGTGAAGAGTCTCTGGGTGAAAAGTATATGGTTGAAAAGTATGTGCAAGAGTCTCGGGGTGAAAAGTATACTGTATGTGTGAAAAGTATGTGCAAGAAGAGTTTCTGGGTGAAGAGTCTCTGGGTGAAGAGTATGTGGGTGAAATGTCTGTGCAAGAAGAGTTCCTGGGTGAAGAGTCTGTGGGTGAAAAGTATATGGGTGAAAAGTATGTGCAAGAAGAGTTTCTGGGTGAAGAGTCTCTGGGTGAAAAGTATATGAGTGAAGAGTATGTGCAAGAAGAGTTTCTGGGTGAGGAGTCTATGGGTGAAAATATGTGGGTGAAAAGTATGTGCAAGAAGAGTTTCTGGGTGAAGAGTCTCTGGGTGAAAAGTATATGGGCGAAAAGTATGTGCAAGAAGGGTTTCTGCCTGAAGAGTCTCTGGGTGAAAAATATAGGGGAACATAGGGATAGATGGGATGCTGGCTTTCGTTCCCCCCTTCTCAGGTCTAAAGTTTCCCCTGGCCACATCTTCACTGACCACATCTCCAGAAAACCCTACCTCCCAACAAAACACAGAACAAAGGATCTAACCATATCTAACCCCAAAAAAAACAGAAATCCCCACCAAAGTTGGCATGCTTTCTTCATGGGAGGGGCTTATTGCCGCCGGTGACGGTGGCTCACATCACTCAACGCAGGTTTACTAATCCCACGTTGACATTAGATGCGGAAAAAGTGACCATTTTCACAACTGTATGCTTTGGCTGGACCGCACGAGGGTTCACTGCAGTTTGGAGCTTTGGAGTTTTTTTGCGTCAGAAAAAAGGCGTCAGCATGCGTCGGCTAAAACCCTGCAACCTGTAGGTGTCCGGACATCTGGGCGCAAAAAACCGCAAAAGATCTTGGTGAAGTGGCATTTGAACCCGGACTCTGTGGTCAAGCAGATCAATCGCTTTGATGGGCTCCGCAACTGGGCGTTGATGCGGTTGATTGTTGGACCTGGGCTTATTCCTTGTGATTATTGAAGCACATATAATCCATTATAGCTTATAGTCATGATCGATTGTGGAAATATGTTTTTACTTGTTTGGATTTGGCTCAATATGGCTCAATTCTTCAAGGTACATCAGTACATCATTGCAATCATTTATACAACAAAATACAGAACATCAAAGCCAAATTGCCATAATACAATATAGTAACATGTATAGTATCTATATAATTCATTTATAATTCTATATCTATAGTTTACAGAGCTTTTTTCAGTCATTGGATGCCATTGGAAAGTCCAAAAAAGAAGCTCCGGCAACGGGTCGATTCGGGTCGTTGCGAGCAGGTCGTTTCCAGGTGGACTTGGAACCAGCCAAGCCGCCGGTGGTCCAGGAGACTTCGGTCTTCGCCACCAAATCGACCAAATCCCTGCGGACGCTCTCAGTGCCTTGGGTGATGCCAGGGCGCGGAGAGAGACCACGAAACATGGGCCATGGATATGTATATATAATATATATAATTAAATATGTATACATAGTATGATGGATTATATATAATGGTGTATATATATATATATGCTTGTATGTGTGTGCGTGCCTAGTTGTAACCAGCAAAAAGTATGTGGATGTTATAGGGATATAATATGATATAATCAACCATATGGACTTGATTTGTTGGTCATTGAGCAGTGGCTGCTAAAGTCCTTTTGATTGATGATTAGATCGGGGAACATGACAATCCATGAGCTGGGAATCCTATTCAAACGTTGCTTAAGCTGATTATGCCAGAGGTATGCATGGGACATGTATATATAGGCCTAGCTATGTCTACGTAATGTATTATAGCTCGTCAATGATGTTGATAATGATAATGATAATGATATATCCTGATCATGATGAAGATTGAAATCAAGACATGGTACATGTACATGATTAAATAAATCTAGTATATAGTTCTCCGTGAACTTACGATGCTCAGTGTATCTCAGTATAATTACCATACAGTAGTATATTTGGAGAGAGAGAGAGAGATTTAGTATACTTGTTACGCTACGTTCATCTACTATCATGGACTTGCCATATTTATATTATACATACAAACTATGCCCTTGGACTCAGGAAGTCCTCCCAAAGGAGTTGCACGATGAGCCGGATGAGCCAGATGAGCCGGATGAGCCGGATCAGCCGGTTCCGACGGAGCAGCGCGATGAGTATGTCATGGACAGCATGGTCACTGGGGGTGACCAGATGCCGCCGGCGGAGATTTTGCAGAAGTTCTTTGGACACAAATTGGAAGAAAATGCGGGCGATCTGGGAGATATGTTAAGGTTTTTAAATGTTTTTAAGGGATGATGGTGGGATATTTAGCTAGTTAGGGTGAAGCAGTAGTGTTGCGGAAGCATAGGGTGTTCGACTACTTCATGTGTATGTTGGTCAAGTATGGTCAAGCTGCACGAAAGCACTGCTGTGCTGCTAATTGCTCGGTGTGGAGTTTGGTATGTTGATTGTATCCCCCACAACATTGTATGATATTGTATGCTACCATAGTGTATTATATCATATATATGTATCACATTATGGAGCTATGTATTTTTTGGTTGTTGGGTTGGTCTCCAACAGAAACGCCCCACAACGTTTTTGTTTGGCGATAGCCACCTCATAATGATTCACAGTGGTTATGGGACGTTTGCCTTTGACATGAATTTATTCTTTACTAATTTACGAAGTGTTTTACACAATCAGATAAATTGGACCCCATACGAGCTGTGGGATGTCAGAACCAGTGACGGAGCTTACAGGTAGGTTACTCTATCTTCATATATTTTCATTTAGCTAGTAGTTCGGCTCTTTACAAAAATGAAGGAAACTTAATGAACATCGAAACACATTCGTTTACCCATAGCTGGTTGGAGATGCAATCGGGACGCCTATGGCAAGGTTGTCTCCCATTGAAGCTGCGAAAGCGGATCGCAAAGCGGATCGCGAAGCCTATGAGAATGGCCAGGCCGGGAGGCATCGTTTTCCACGCTGGGCTTGGATGGAGCCACTAGATACAGCAGTTTGACAGAATGACTGCCTGTCAAGGAAGTTCTCTACCACTCAGAGACCTTTGGTCGCGTTCTCCCAGCAGTGACATGGCTTTGCTCCGTGGTATTCCAGGGTAGCCGTGTGCATCAATTCCAGCTGACAGGTGGATTTTTATCCCATTTTTTTTGGCATCAACTGCATCAACTGCATCAACCTGAGGCCATTGTTGGGCGTGGATATTTCTACACCGATGGCGAGGAGGACATCTATCTACACTGCTCTTAAACATGGCATGTAGATAAGTATAATCCACAAAAGTTGTGGACTGATAGCGCCCTTCTGGTCACAGAGTTCATCTGTCTATTCTCAAAAGCATCATAAAGAAATCTTGCTGATTCAAATATGTTCAAACTTGTGAGGGTTCGGTTTTGTCGCTTCGTATCATATCAAGTAAGTGCAGAAGAATTAGGTACTGTGCAAGTAGATCTTGGACCACATCACTTCCTGCCTCATCACATATTCATATATATTCAAAGGGTATTGAAGATAAACTATGCTGAGTCGGATGGCGCGGTAGCAAGATTTCAGGTTCCTTAGCAGTCATTTTTAGGAGTCTCAGTGGCGCAGGCATCCAATTTCTTTGGGGCTTCTGGGTCCAAAGGGAAGCAGGACATACCAGGACCTTGGCTTACTGGAGTTTTTCTTGATGCAGGAGGAACTAGCGTGGCCGTTGTACAACTGCAAGGCGCGCATGCACCATGTTCAAAGCGCCCATTTTTTGGGCTGGTTCAAGCTTGGGGCTGGTTCAAGTGCACATGATTTTCTTCCACGGTGGTTTCCGTTGCTATGCTTGGTTGCTAGAGGGTACCGCTTTTCGGCTATTTTTCCAACTGGGGATCGCAACACCACCGTCTTGTGGGGAAATCTATTTGTTTTTTTTTTTGCGACGCTGCCGATGCTTGAAACTACTTGAAACCCAATGACATCCACCGCGCAGGTGGGTGTCAAGTTACGCGAGATGGTTCCAATGTCAAGGCTTCGGGCTCCGTTAGATGAGGGCGCGGTGGTGAGTGTGATGGGCGCGCCTTGGCCGCTGTCATGATGGCTGATCACGTATAATCAATGATAATCATGTCATATCATGTCTATAACCCCCAAAAAGAATCAATATGGAAATGCAATCTATAATATCTATAATCTATCGGTATCAATAGCTATTAATATCTATCAATATCTATTAATATCAATCTCTATCACTATTTGGAAGGATGTTTGTGACTTTTCTATCTTGTTCTGGGCTGCTGCGATGTCATAATGATTGCTTGTCATGTGATTTCATGGTTTTGGGATGTGTTGGACGCCAGCTTTTTCGGTCGTTCGATCCACTTCATGGAAATTTACTTCGACATTTCCCGCAAGACTCTGCGCATGAATAATAATGTATGTGTATTGTATACTATTCATTTTATGCATATAATATATGAATTATATATATAGGTGTATATATATATGCGTGTGTGTGTGTATTATATGGAATGCACTCAATAGAACGCTGTGGACACTTTGTAGTCATTCCCCATCTGCCCAGGAGGAGCAATCGGATGGCACGAGAGCCTGGACCACTGGGCATATTCTCGATGCATCTGCCTGGAAAATGACTCACCTGGTGTCATATCCCACCTATGACATCCTCCTGAGTGATGGCACGAAATGCAAGGCCTCCTTTGATAAGATCCGAAGGCGTTTTGATGTGGGCCAGCTGGTGGAAGTCTATATGGGTCGTACCTTCGGTTGGGTCTACGGAACTGCGGCTGAAGAGTTGGTGGAAACCTGGGGCTCCGACACTGAGGAGCTGCAGACCCTGCAGGTCGTCCTGGTTCGTGATGCATTGGCGGCCACCGTGCCCTCATTTTTGGTACGCAGCCGTCCGGCCATTACAGCCAGGATTTGAGAACCTAGAATCATCTAGAATCATCTAGAATCATCTAGAATCATCTAGAATCATCTTCAATCATCTAGAATCATCTAGAATCATCTAGAATCCATAAACAAAAATCCCAACGCTTCCAATATCAGGTCCATATTTATACAGTATATCATAAATAGTTCATATAATATACATGTTCGATTCAAT
The DNA here is from genome assembly GCA_947184155.2 of Cladocopium goreaui. Taxonomy (NCBI): domain Eukaryota; class Dinophyceae; order Suessiales; family Symbiodiniaceae; genus Cladocopium; species Cladocopium goreaui. Next base: position 98,660 of record CAMXCT020006301.1, read on the forward strand.
ATTTTTGTTAAAGGATTGTCCCATTTTCTTTTGAGTCAGCTTGTGCCCAACAAAAATGATAAATGACACTGTGATGTGGATGCTCTGGGTCCTCTGGGTCGGCTCTTTTTGGAAAGTTGACTTGGCACAGCCCAGTGGTAGAACTGCACAAGCCGCTAAGTCAGGCTTAGTGCTGCACCTAGTGACATTCTGTGCCAGGATTTGGACGGAAATCACCCGCCTAAGGCGGAGCGGATGAACGTCGATAGCTATGCCTTTGGCAATCAAACACTGGGAAATCATGGAAAACCATGGAAAACCATGGAAAACCTGAACTGTAATGAACAACTTAGGAAATCAATGGCAACAATTGAGTAACACGGATGACTTTTCGGCCAGTTACATAGATTACCAGAGGCAGTTCACACATGTTTGAGTTTGAATGAGCAGCGGCTCAGCAGGGGCATTTGATGCAGGGTATCACTATTTAGAGACTATAGACTATATAGATCTATATAGATGTTTGATGATGTTTGAATTCTGGCATTAACTGACCATGACCTCCTTGTATTCCACCTGTTGAAAGCTGCCGCTCAAATAATTTTGGTGTGAGATATTGCATTCCAAGGGAAGACTTGCCACCACTCAGTTTAGCTGGAGTGGCACCCCGTAACCCAACCCCGTGGGTACAAAGTAGCATCCCTTGCCATGAATCATAATCATGAATCTAAAGTTTCGACGAGCGCCACTGGGAACACATTTTTGTAGTCTTGGGCAATTCTCCCTGCACTCCGCCATTCCATCCAATTTTCATGCATGAGAAAAAACGGACCTTTGGGCCGCTAGCCTCACGCGCATGTTAGACAAAACCGGCAGGCGCGCGTCAGCAGATTCAATCGATCAGGATGGCGTCGATCAGCATCCAGTGATCTCCAGCGATCCCCACAGCTACCAAGGCTCCTGGGCTGCATCTCCTGCCAGATCCGTGGTAACGTCATGACGTGGAATGCGTTGATGAGTGCCTGCAGACCCAGTGAAGAGGAGATGCAGGCGAGCTGCTCTCTGGGAGTTTGCTCCATTCAGTCCATTCTCGTCCATTATGTCATGCTATATTCTGCCCCGGGAAGTTTTCCAGAGACGTTTCCGGCTGGCTCTGAAAGACAGATTCTTTGGGAAATGGTCACCAGCTGAACATTCAATGCACATTGTCCTTTGCGGGCATGTTGTGGGCTACACTTTTAATATGTTTTGATCTTTGGGGAATTTGGCTTGGTGTCCCCTATGTGCCCTTATACTTTTATTCTCAAACATCATCTTGTTTGTGGAAGCGACTTTCCCCCTGAAACCTCTCCTTCCAAGCATGGATGCCAATTTGGTTTAAGCCAGCAAACCTTTTCGGGATCCACTTGAACTCTGGGTACCCGTTGCCTTGTGGCCTGTAAACTAATCCAGATTTCCACGGTTGAGCGCTTTCCGTCTATGCCCATTCTGTGGCTCTTGATTTTTGTGGAGGATTTGCATGCCCGTTAGTTCCAGTTCTTTTTCTTTGGTATGCGCAGCTAGTGGCTGATGGCAACAAAGCATCTGTATTTTTTTGAGAGGGGCCACCGCGAAGTACCGTACCCCCCACCACATGTACCAGGTTTCGGATAGATTCTTCAGCGCCCAAGTGCCTGCCATGCAGCTTCACAGGTGTGGCAGGAATGGAATTTCGGATTAGCTTGCCTGGCACCTTGGCTAAATTAGCCCCAAAAGGTCGGCTTGTTGGCCATACGCCAGTTCCGCTGAGGAACGCATGCGCCAGGAATCATTAGAGCCGAGTGGCGCCAGTTGTTCCACGGTTGCACTGGGGTCGAAGGAAGCGGGTGACCCATTTCAACATTTTCCAGCATGGACATCTTTACATTTTTGATAGGTCGTCATTGGTTTCGAAATGTTCCGCATATGTTCAAGATCGATTTGGAAAATTGTTTTCTTGACATGTTTTGTCCTGGTTATCTAATCCGGCAAGAAGGAGGTATCGCTGCTTTCTAGATCTTTGTTCGCCCATCTCAAACATTCCCAAACCCATGACATTCTAAAAAAAATATCATGAAACCCTCAAAGATGTTGGCAGTTGGCCATTTTTCTTCAAACCAAGGTGCATTTTTTGTTGTTGCACAGTAGTCTAGTATGTATACCTCATATTCTCACCTTAACTGTGGCGTGGCTCAAGATAAAACAGTGTGTGTAGCTGCCCATTTGGTTTGTGGTCTATCGTGACTGTTAACCCATTTCTACAGGTTATCAGCCGTATCGCGAAGCGATCGCTGGTTTCCTTTTGTTTCGCACTTTTCGCTCTTCCTCTGTAGTTCTCGCCATGTCAAATCCCCCTGCGTTACCTGCCCCGGGCGGGAACGCCACGGCTGCTTTAGCATTGGCGAACACATCACAACCGGAGGAAATGGTGATCCACTCAGGTGCGGCTACGACGACAGAAGGTGATATGAGTTACTTGGATGAAGAGTTTGACCCATGCCGCCAAGATCCACGCAGGAACATGCCAGGTGTCGTTGAATCAAGTGTTGAAATCAGTCAACTCAATACCATCAGCTTTAACACTGTTGATCAGCGTACCGCCAATTTGGCAGTGGTACAACAGGGTATTGATCCGAGCCTGGCGAACCAACTTATGGCTGCTCAACAGCAGGCATTGCAGAGTGAGGCAAACGTGCGCCACTCTGAGGTCATGGAACGTCAACGCATGGAGCTTGTAAGTGAAGCTCGAGATCAACTTGCAAGCGTCGAACAACAAGCAGCCGAAGAAATATCCAGGAAAAACCTTTTGTTGAACGAGCAGGCCGCCCAGGCGATGAGTGAGCAGAAGTCTGCTCAACTGCAAGTCACAGCGCAGGATCATCGCATCAGGGAACTGAGTGCCGAACTGACTCATGTGGTCAACAGTGCAGGTGTTTTGACATCGTCTGCGGAGAAGTCCAACGCTGATCTGCAGGAAGCACGTTCAGAACTTGCAGAGTACCGCGCTCAGATTGATGCAATGAATCAACACGCTTTGAACATGCATAAGCTGGCCGAATCTCAGAAGAAGGACTTCGAGGCGGAGATTGAGAAGCTTCGGAAGGAGCAGAGAGAGCTCATCCGGAATTTAAAGTCTCAACCTCTGGAGGGAACTCCTGGACTTATGATTCACTATGGTTCAGGGAAACCCATTCCACAATCCTCGAAGCCCAAGGGTCCAACCATTGTAGAGTTAGCTTCGGGAAGCAAGAAGCCTCAGCATTCATCAGATGCTGACGACGAGCATTTTCAGGCAGAACCTTTGAAGCCACCGGGACTTCCCGGCGGTGGACCTCCAGGAGATGACGATGGTGATGATGACTATGACGACAAGAGAGGTCGCAAAGACAAGAAAGACAGGAAGAAGGACCGCAAAGCTAGTCGTGGCCGCTCGCGACGACGACGGCGAAGAGATCCTTCATCCTCACCTTCTTCATCATCGACATCCCCTACGACATCAAGTTCGGATTCTGAGAGTTCCTTTGCACGAAAGGTCAAAAGGGCCTTGGAGCGTTCTAGGACTAGTGATACTAAGGCCAAAGAGTCTGATAGGATCCTTGTACCTAAGTTCCCACAACCCGAAAATTATAGGAATTGGAGAATCCGAGTAAGGGATGCCATAATTGCTGCTTCTGCTAAACCCGACCTAGCCTTTCAGTGGGTGGAGGAAGTGTTCAGGACAGATCAGTCTGTCGATGCCTTGAAGGACTCAGGTAAATTCGTGACCCTGGACGCAAAGCTCATGTCTTCGCTCACCAACATCTGCGAAGGGGACTTTGCACGGCAACTTGACATCTTTAAAGAAGAACAAGCCAAGTCAGGGACACCAGCTAGGGGACGTCAAGCATTGCTCATGATTCATAAACACTTCAGTACAAGTAGGAAGCATGGTGCAGTGTACGACATTGAGGACCTCATGGCTGTTACCTTGGTCAATGATGATCTCAGAGGTTTCATCACCCGATGGGACGCTGTGATCGCTGGAATGACTTCCGAGCCTGACATGATGTGGAAGCAAGCCTACTTTCACAACGCCATCAAGAACTTCAAGCCTCTCTCTCATGATCTGGCTGTGTATGATCGCACACCGGAGGGGGAACCCAACCGCTCTTATGATTTTCTCATGAAAGCTGCGAGGGACTACCTTGAGAGGAGACGTCTTGAGAAGATGCGCCAGGCCACCAAGAAGTCTGTTTCAGGCAAAAGAGATGCAACGCCAGCACCCACGAGGCCTACATCCACGGGAAAGCCCACTGGCATTTGCTACGACTTCCAGGCTGGCAAGTGTACCAGGGGGAAGGATTGCCGATACCGACATGAAAAGGCAGACAAAGGCAAAGGCGGAGGTAAGAAAGGCAAGTCCAGATCCAAGTCAAGGGGCGATGGTCGTTCATTGGAACCAGGTGTGCAAGTTTTGGAAGGCAGGTAAGTGTCAACGAGGTAATGACTGCGCTTTCCAACACCCACCAAAGCCTGCAGCTGCATCTACAAAAGATGACAAGCGTGGAAAGAGCCAGAAAAAGAAGAAGAAGAACAGAAAGAAGAAGGGCGATCGCTCCAGATCGTCGAGCCGAGGTTCCAATTCCTCGAGAGGCTCTCAGAGTCTCAAGGACAAAGGGGGAAAACCATCTTCCTCTGGCTCAGCTGCAGTATGCCTGATGCGCGCTCTGATGATGGTCGCAGTCGTCAACCCTTCGACCAGCACTCATCGCGTGCCGGAAGGCATCGCCTCTCCGCATTGTTTCAACCAGCATTTTGCTATGCCAGTTACACCCAATCGCACTGTTTCATTTGGGGGCAACGATGAAATCTTCGAAGTTCCCATCGAGCAAAATTGTAATTTATATCCGTGCCAAGCCAAACAACGAACTTTCAATCCAGTTCGCATCACCAAGGACGATCGTACTCGTAAAGATACGATCGAAGCACGTGAAAGTGATGCAATACTTGCAGCACAGATGTTGCAATCAGCTGTCTTTCGGGAGTTGCATGGTAAGCTTTGCAAATGCAGCTTTGAATGTGACAGTGATATCGGCTGTCGCCACTGCATCCGTTCCGACCTGAATGCCCTGCCAGGACATAATGCCGTCCCAGCAGCGTAACGCATCCGCTGAGATAGCATGGATTGCTGACACTGGTAGTGCACAGGACTTAGTTTGCAGTAAGATGATTCCCGATGACATCGTGTATCACTCTCATGAACCCCTTGAATTAATCACTGCAAATGGTTCCCAATCAGCTGACCAACAAGCTTCTGTTCACATTGATTGCATCGACAAAGAAGTTCATCCATATGTTCTTCCTGATACCCCGGCTGTAATATCGGTAGGGATGAGATGTATTCAAGATGGATGGGATTTTGTTTGGAAGAGCTTTAGTCGCCCTTATTTCAAGAAGAAAGATGGAACTAAGATCAAACTTGAAGTCAAAGATTTTGTTCCTTATCTACCATCCAGAGATGGCCAGGTACCCGCTGCAGTAGGGATTCCGTTTTCGTGGAACTCCGCTGCCGGGAACGGCAAGCCCATCATCTCACCTGTTCAAAGGTCTCGCATGTCAGCCGTCGGTGCCGAGTCCGATGATGAAGTCGAGGAGGTCGAAGTACCTTACGAGGCTTCCATCGCTGGTGACGATGAAATTCCCGGACAAGCTATCGACGACCTCGAAGAATTCTTTCCTGGTGAACTAGCACCCGGGCCGCCAGCAGCCATGACACCAGACGTTGTCGAAGGTTCGGAAGATGAAGCCGAAGCTCCTGAAGAACCAGTTGACGGTCGACTTCAATTGCCTGAGCCAAAACCAGTTGATCGCGGTGAAGCTGCACTTCGAGATGAGGCCAGGACCCTTAGGCACATGATGACACACACCCCGAAGAATCCCTTTTGTGAAACGTGCAAATGTGCAAAGATGTACAAACCTACCAAACGTAGCAAAGGGGAATCTTTGACTGTGGAATCCAACAAGTTTGGGGATCACATCACTGGGGATCATCTCGTGACTAGGGATACCAACGAACAATCAATCGATGGTGATAGAGTTGCAATGGTCATGAAAGATGTCGCTACGAATTTTCGTTGGATCTATCCTTCAGCCAGAAGTCATGCCAAGGATTGTGTTTTAGCTTTTAGGCATTTCATTGCGCCTGGTGAAGAAGTCGGAGTGTTTTACTCCGATGCAGCGCCATCCATCAAGCTCGCTTGTCGGGAAGTTGGGTGGAGGCAGAACACTAGTGTTGCTTATGTCTCTAAGTCGAACGCAGTCGCCGAGAGGAATCTCAGGTCCGTACTTGAGGGGACTAGAGTAAATCTTGAACAGGCAGGGCTTCACCACTCCTATTGGAGTTATGCTGCACGACATTGGTGTATGGCACACAACATCCAGGACCACCCTGAAATCTTATCTCCTTGGGAGCTTCGTTTTGGGGAAAAGTTCAAGGGACCCAACATTCCTTTTGGGGCTCGCATTGACTACTGGACTGGGCCGAAACTTAAACCCAAGAAAGATTTGCGTTTTGACCCAACTTCAAATCCAGGTGTCTTTTTGGGATATGCCATGCAACCAGGTTTCATTTGGAGAAATGAATTTCTTGTAGCATCATTGAAGGACCTTATGGAGAAGGAATTCAACGAATCAGTTCAAGTTGTGCGTGTCAACCAACTCACTGTACCCGATGGACCTTTTGTTTTCCCTTTGAAAGGTAGATATAAGGCCATTAGGGAAGGTTTATACGAGTCTCTTAGCCTTGATGCTCCACCAGATCCGAAGAAGATGGACGCTCAAACAATTGAAGACTTGGTTGCTCCAAGGAAAGCTGTTGATCCAGGACCGGTGGAGGGCGAAGAGGAGTTTGAACAATTGATGCGTGAAGCTGGACTTGAGTCTGATGACATCGAAGTGATTGACCCCAAAACTGGAAAATCAGAATTTATCTCAAAGGATGACCCTTCATACTACGACGCTAGTGGTTTTAAGGGTAGACGATATAAAGGTTCCTCCAAACCCAAGGACATTCCAACATTTCTTTGGCGGGGGGCCTCTAAAGCGGCTAGAGAAAGGGCTAAACGTGAAGCCTTGTTGAAAGAGGCAGCTGAAAAATATGATGCTGCAGTTGCCAAAGAACGTAAGTACAACAGGGTTATTGATCGTCTTGCCACTTCAGCTGTCAAAGAATCCAAGAATGCCGAACCATCAGATGATTTCATTCCCGCAATGCCAGTCACCTACAATCCGGGCGGCTCGCATGGTGGAAACCATTGCCACAGAGACAAGCTTAAGGACCAATCAGAGCTCATGTGCTTTCATTTTTCCAATGCACTTGTGGCAAGACCCGTTGGACAGAAGGAGATCAATAACACTCCGGCTGCCCAAGCTGCACTCGATAAGGAATGGAATAACCTTACAAGTAAGGGTGCATGGGATTATTCCACTGTAAGGGAATGGGATGATGTTTCAAGGGAAGCCATCAAGAACAAGACCAAAGTTCACGTAGGCAAGATCTTCGAGATTTGTGTCGAGAAGGGAAGTGAGCTACCGCAGGGTGACCCCATGCGCAAGTTTAAGGGTCGCACCGTTTTCCATGGAAACAACGTGAAGGACGAGGCGGCTGATGTTGCTTTGTTCGCGGAGCTCGGAAGTTCACCGGCCAATATGGAGGCAGGAAAAGCATTGGATGCTTATGGCTCCATGCCGGGGAACCGGACATCACAAGGTGATGGTAAGCAAGCTTACACCCAAGCGTTGATGCAAGGAATTTTAACTTGGATCAGATTGCCAAGGAACCGATGGCCGAAGGAATGGATTGGTGTGTTTAAGGATCCAGTTGTTCTTCTCATTTTGGCATTATATGGTCACCCTGATTCGGGGGGTCTATGGCAACGTCACTGTGAGAAAGCCCTTTATGCAGTTGGATTTCACCCACTCTATCCTGAATGTTGGCCTTCAATGTTTTGGCATCCGAAATTGAAGTTGTTGCTTGGAGTATATGTTGATGACTTCAAGATGTCAGGACCTTCCAAAAACATTGACGAAGGGTGGAAGTTGATTTCTTCTCAGATCGACATGGATACCCCAGAAGATGCCGGCAGATACCTTGGATGTGAACATGTATTCAAACAGAATGTCAAGCTTGATGTAAGTGCTCATCCATTTGCTCATGTCTTCGATGCTAGCATCCCAGATCCTTCTAGTAAGCCAGCCAGTCCGGCCCGCCGAACAAAGGACTACTGGGAGCACATGCCAGAGCTTGGAGTTTGTGTTCATCATCACCTGCAACCTCGCAAGAAGTTCCAGGACAAGCCGAAGGACAATACATCCTTCCGGGCGGGAACGCGCCGGCTAACCGTGTGTGAGCCTTGTCAAACCCAAGATGAACCCAAAGAATATGTTCATGATATGGGATCTCAAAACCCAACTGGACTTCCATTTTGGTGGACGGGATCAACCTACTTCGTGGACGAATCCATCAAAGAACCATCAAAAATTTTGGCAGCAGCTAAGAAGATAAGAGACAAGTCAGGAGCAAAGAAAGCGGCTAGGGCACAAGGATTTACTTTTCTTGATGAGCTTGAGCAACATAAATCCAAGTGCATGACAAAGAATGTCAACACGGTCGAATATGATATGCGACAATTCTTACAACAATGTCTTGACCGCTACGTTGAACTAGCAGGACCAAACGTTAAGTTCAAGAAAGTGTCAACTCCTTTCCCAGATGACAAAATTGCACGTCCCATAATGGACGAAGCAGAAGCTCGGGGGGAACTCCAGCCCATAGCATCACGTGTGCTAATGAAGGTGCTGTTCGCAGCACGAATGGCTAGGTTTGATCTTCTCCGTGCTACTCAGGGTTTAGCAAGTAGGGTTACAAAATGGTCACCTGATTGCGACAAGAGTCTTCACCGATTAATGTGTTACATACACACAACCCTTGATCGTACAATGGTTGGTTTCGTTGGGGATCCACCTGAGGCTTGCAAAACATGGTTGTTTGCAGATTCAGATCATGCTGGGGAACATGACAACAGATCTACAAGTGGTTGCCTCCTCGCTTTGGTAGGACCAAACACGTTTTACCCACTCACAGCTTTTTCAAAGAAGCAGACTTCAACGGCTATGTCATCGACAGAGGCTGAAGTCACGGCGGCAAACCTTGCGTTGCGTGCTGTTGGATTACCTTCCTCCTGCCTGTGGTCAGTCATACGTCACGCGGGGGGAGATAGCACTCAACAAAAGCCGTCCCGCAGAGTGGAAACTCGTGCCAAAAACCCCAAAGAGGATTACTGGGAGCACAGTCCATTCACCAACCAAGTTACCAGAGTTCATGTCAAACCCCGAAATAAACTGTATAACCCAATTGATTCGGATTGTCCAGTGAACCTTCAGGGATTGGCAAGGCAAAGGTACACTATCATGAAAACTAAAACTGGTGATGTTGAATTTGATTTGACGTGGGACTGGACGACTCCTGATGCTGACATGATCTATGATTTCGAATGGACGGGTAAAACTGTTTTCAGGATACCTGGACCAAACGAAGTTGATTATGGGGTTGAGTCACGAGAAATCAGATCTGCATTAACTGATTTTAAGTACACGGGATCTGAAAAGCGGGGGGATGAGAGTGTGTACATGGCAGGACCCGGTAGTCTTGAGGTCATTTTCCTTGAAGACAACCAAGCGACCATTCGTATTCTTGAGAGTGGTAGGTCACCGTCATTTAGGCACACCGACAAAACACAAAGATTGAATTTGTCATGGTTGTCTGAACAGTTCAAACGAAAACATTTCAGACTTGTCTATGTTGGTTCATCGCTTCAAGCGGCAGACATCCTCACCAAGCCTTTTACCAACTCCGAGAAGTGGGAATCAGCTCTGCGATTGATGGGTATTTCATCACAGCCCCTTCCGCGGAAGGAGCCACAGAAGATGAAAGCCTGCGCAGGGGAACCTGCACCTTCAACAGTGTCGGGATCTCAGCAACGCGCAAGGGAACCTGCTTGCCCTTCAGTGGCGTCTCATAGCAGGGTACTTATTGAATTTTGTTGTGGACCTGATTCAAAGCTTGGTGATCGTTCAAGGAAGCATTCAAGAGATTGTTATGTCGTCAGATGCACAGAGGAAAGAGATGTTACATCTAGATCCAACAGAATGGACATTCGGAATGAAGTTGTTCGAGCAATTGAGAGTTCAACAGTACAACCTTGTCCAGTTTTGATTTGGATTAGCATCCCTCGCACTGGTGGCACAACATGGTCATATGTGAACTTGCAACATGAATCAGCCAAGCTCAAAGTTGAATATCACCGACATGTTTTTGAAAAGATATGGTCATCAATGGTCGATTTTCTTAATCTTATTCGTCATTTGAGTCCCAAGATTGCAATTGAATGGCCAGCCCATTGCATCTACTGGAAGTTTGACCGAGTTGAGAAGTTTTGTGGAAAACATCAGCTCATTAGAGTCACATTTGATGGATGCATGGTTGGTATTGTCAACAAAGAAGGTGAGTCTATAAAGAAACCATGGGCTATTCAAACCGATTGTGATTCAATTGTCACTGCTTTTGATGGACTGTCATGTGATGGTAGTCATAACCATGTTCAAGGCAGAGGTCATGACTTGAAGGAAACTGAGTCGTATTCCTTTCAGATGACGGACATGATCCATCGAGCTTTCATTGCAGCGACCAGCTCAAAACCCGAACCGACGACTTCTATTGCACTCTGCGCTGTTTCGCTTTCTACATCATCTACCATGGCTTACTTTCGTCGCTTTCCACAAGCAGAGGTCGAGGAGGCAGACTATTCCGCTGCTGCGGATGCTGCTGGTATTCGACCCGGGGAACCGGAGTCCACTGAAGATGATTCGACTCTGGGGCCCAATGGAAAGGCGTGGTATGCGTTGACTGGGAGCATTTTTGGCTCTGTCACGCAGTGTCGTGTGGTAAACGAAGCTGATGTGATTTCGGATTTGACATCCATCATGGGGAACACTGACCACTCGCTGTTGGCCAAAGGCTACCTCCGCGACGTCAGCCCAGAAGACGCGAAGCTCCTCGACGGCGTTTCCAGCTTCTCACTCAGAGGCATGGTATGCCCAGGGGAACCTGAGGCCAACTTCATCTTTGCCGGAGATTCTTCGATGGCACTTGTGGACATGGTCGACGGTTACGCTTCTACGCGCAGGAACATCGGCGAGTACATCAAGGAGAAGCCGGACCTCCTCCCACCAGGCCGCAAGACGGTCTGGCACGATCTCAAATGGGGTCGTGGGCTGCCTGACATCATCAAGGGCGTCGAGCACTCTCTTGAATGTTTGCAGCGGAGGGGAACCTCTCGCCCATCTATCATTGTCATCTCTTATGCTGGCAACGATATTTTTGGGAACTACGGCTTCCTTCACTGTGATTGGCTTGACAAGGAGATGGCATGCTACTCCCAAAAGCGCCGTGACGCAGCAAACGATCTCATGGAGGAAAGGGTCAATACCCATTTCTCCGCTTTGAACGACCTCGTTAAGCTGACGACACGTGCCGACGTTGGGAACATCGTCCTCATCATGCCATGGTACGGCAGGGGGTATGGGTTGCACCCCGATTTTGACCGTCAAATGATTCGCGAAGCTGAGGCTTTGAGGAAACGTGGACTCTGCGTCCTCGATGCCACGTCGCTTATCAAGTGTACTACACGATACGACGGCCAGCACATGGAGAATTCGGAGCACAACCGTCTCCAGTGCATTCGCTTCTATTCCGAAGCTGGCGCTCTCGGCTATCATCTTTTTCGACTTCGGTCGTGCAAGCCATTGATTGAGATGGCTGAGATGAAGAAGCGCCGCGAGGAATCGCTGGCCAACCCTCAACCTGAAAACAACCCTCAATGGGAAGAGATGGAAGAAGTGTTGGTCTCCATGGACGTGGACGGTTGGGAGATCTATGTGAAGGAGACCCGACCCAAAGGGCAACGGCTTCCCAATGAAGTTGACCCCGCACGTGCCCAAGTCGCACAGGCTCCTACGGTGCAGGATGATGCCACTGTGGCCTCATCAAACTGGCAGCTTTTGGAGTCCGTGGATGCTGCACTGCCGGGGGAACCCGAGCACTTTGAACCGCATGAGGTCAAAGAGCCGGAGGTGGATGGTGAGCTCATCGACGCCATCCTCAAGCCCTTCTTGGATCGGTTGCCTGGTGTTTCCGACGAGCGCGACATTGACGAGCCGGACGCTGACGAGGAGATTGTCTTCAGAGAACCCATCGTCGGCGGCTCAGCATCAATGTTTAGCCAGCGGAAGCTGCGCTCCCATCTGATGAACAAGATCCATGCTGTGGACTTCAGATTGGATGGTTCTGGCGTAGTGAACATCTTGGACACCGACGTCACACGTGACCCTGCCAAGCTCGAACTTCGGCAGGAATCCATGCAGCAGACCGAAGAGGGTGCAGTCATCATTCGTCGCTTTGACTTGACGGATGAGGAGAAGCATCGTCAGATGGAACGGGAGATCTTTGAGGAGCCCAAGACCGCCGAGGAGAAACTTCGCGCGGGTGACCCTGCTGCCACTGTCCAGATCATGTCGAAGGCCAAGTCGAAGGCGGCTTCCTCATCCGAAGCGGCATCATCTTCGAGCGGCATCGCACAGGTGATCGGGGACACTGTCAGCCAGTTCATCAAACCCAAGATGAGGGATCAGGCTACCATGATTCAGCCCAAGCCTGCCCCGCGGCTCCCAAAGGTTTCAACGGCGACGGGAACGTCTCCCATGGCGTCCCCAAAGCCCAGTCCACCACCAACTCCGAAGAGTGCAACTGCGTCTCCCAAGCCGGAGCCACCTGCACTCCCAGCGGAAGCTGCGGACCATCCTATGCCCAAAGCTTTGCCCTTTAAGGCACCGCCTGCAACGTTGACAACAACCTCACCGAGGGCACCTCCGCAGAAGTCATCGGCGCCTGCTGCTGCGTCTTCGTCGGAGCCTGCCCCAAAGATGGCCAAGAAGGAGCCGCCTATGGCCAGTGCTCCTCCCCCGGGAACGGGTGGACCTCAGCCTCCGGCTGAACCGCCCTTGCGACCAGAGGGATACCCCAAGTGGTACTTCTACTCCCCGGGAACGGGCGAGCGCAGGGAATTCATCGTCCGATGTACCGACCTGCCAGGCCTGAGGGACCTTGGAAGACTCAGTCATGATGATTTCAAATTTTCGAAGAGGGTGACCGGGCTTCTCCGTGGGTATGATCACAAATTCCTCGAGGCGCACCATCGCCATATTCCTCCTGAATTTGATGAGGAGCTGTACGTGAACTTTGAGTCCATGTACACGTACCTCCGAAAGCGGCATCGTGCTCAGCTTTCGCGACAGGACTTGTACCTGATTCTTCGAACTCAGGACAGGTTCATGTGCCGCATTCAGGCTGGAATTGTCGGGGAACTGACAACCATGGACATGCCATACCGCATCACCCACGTGAAGGCCTGCCAAGGCCATGACCAGTCGCTCATTGACAAGGTGGGGACGGCTCCATTGGTTAAGCAAATCATCTCGCTTGACTACCAGTTCACGGTCGAGGACTTGAAGAAGGGATTCTACCCCAGGGTTCCCATTTATCCTCACCTGGCGGAAGCCGAGGTCCCAGAAGAGTTTAAGGTTATTTACCATTACACTTCATGGGACTCCCTCCAGCAGATCATTTGCACGGGGATTTTTCCAGGGGCCACTTCATGCAAGGGTCATGCTTATATGACCCGCCATGCGCCTTGGGAAATCGAAGGCAAGGATCCAGGCGTCAGAACGAACAGACCGCTGTGCATCGCGATCGACACCGATTGTGCTCTGCACTATGGTCTTCGCCTGGTGGAAACCTTGGCCGGTGCACTCATCACTGAGGACTGGGTGCCCAATCATTGCCTCATCTACGCATTCGATTGCGAGAAGTCGCAATACCTTTGGGCGAACCATGGCTACAACGGTGTGAAGAAGTACCTTCGGGACAAGGCCTCCGAGAACGCTCTCACTTGGCAGGAGAACGAGGCTCGGAAGGGCACTCCCAACTACGACGAACTTGAAAGGTACGAGGTTTCGGACCTGGAGGTGTTGAAGAACATGTTCGTGAATGAGTACGACCAGTGGAAGGATGTCATCACTTTGCGACGTCCGCTCATTTACAAGGAAGTTCCGACACCATATCCTGTCGTCGATGAGTTGCTCCCGAAGTTCAAGCAAAGGCCGCTCAACTTCACCAATCTCCTTTGTGTGGCACGCAAGCCGACGGCAACTGCTGCTGGCTTCGACATCGCCCCTGACAACGCGCGGGAACGCCGTTCTGATCGCTTCGATCAGGAGGCATTTGACCCTTCCGCGGAGGGGAACCTCACGCGCTGGCGGTATGTCTCGATGTTGGCTATGCCAGAATTGACATGCCCCCGGTGCAGGAAGATCTTTCCTGAGGGGATGTTGGTGTGCCTTGCATGCGGCTTGTCGCTTGCGACTATGTCCGACATGCGCCGTGCGTGCCAGGTGTTTCGCTTGGAAGAGTTGGCGGAGAAGCTGGGCTTCGAGCTGACGTTGGACCTTCTGGGCGACGACGACGTAGCAGGCACCACCCAAGGTGCCAAGCAGATCAGATCTGCTGCGGCAGTCCTCAAAAATCACGCCCGTTCATATATGAAACAGGCGAGAAAAGCTGGACTGACCTTGCTACAGCGTCTGGGAACAGACGCCCATTACGCCTTTAATTGTGCGGTCCAGGACCTTACACCTCGGTGTATGCATTGGATTACAGTTTTGGGCAATGTGGTGCTTCCCTCCATCAAGCGCACGCGAGAGGAGATCCGAACTGGAAAGATTCGGCAGTACAAAGCGCGTATGTGCATGGTCGCATACGAGGAGGAACAGATGAAGACGATCATTGTGGATGATCATGTCCTCATCTGGTACAAGAACCGCTTTTACAGAGCCAACCAGTTCGCGGCCGCCTATGCCTTGATTCCGGTGGCCGAGCGTTTCGAGGTCTTGAGCGTCGCCAACACGACGTTCCAATCCCTTGCGTTGTCCAAGCAGGATGTGTATGCCGACATTCTCAGCTATGTCGACAACATCTTGCGCCCCCTTACGGAGGCCAAGGACACGGAAGGTGGAAGCCGACCCCTGCCTGCAACGAAGCAGCAGAACCCAGATGTCACCAGGTCCTCGCGTCCTGGCTATGGTTCTCATCAGGGGCCCACTCATGGCTACAGTCAGCAGGAATGGAATGACTACTACAATCAGTGGACTGACCACGAGTGGGAAGAATGGCGCCGTCGAAACCAAGGCCATCAATATCGGGATCGACGTTGGTCGGGCTATCGCTGAGGCACCGCGGAGGGGAACCTCTCGCCTGGTGGATTTATCTTCATCTGAGGCGGGGCACTTTCCTCTCATTGCACGGTGTCGCACAGCGGAAGCTGTTGCCTTTTCGGATTTAATTCGGTTAGGCGATTAGCTTCATTTGCACAGGTGGGTGAGCGATTCCACCATCATTTCCAACACAAGTGTGCTAAGTCGGAATTTTTGCCAATCTATTTAAGTTCACAAAAGTTTCGTTAACGCTTTGAATGCATATAATTTGAAGCAGGCATTTGGCACTCATCTTATTCTTGCCATGATTCCTTCTTGCATAGCACACGGCTGGTAGTTGCATGAACCGCAGAGCGGAAGCTCTTGCCTTTCGAAGTTAAGGCATCTTTGAAGCATTTCTGAAAGCTTCCCTGCGGGTTCACATCGAAACCGAATTCAGCATTTTGCCATAATTCAAATTGCTTTGCTTTGGCAAGCTCCTGGGCGACCACAAGAACTTTTGTTGCCGCGTGGAAACGCTGGCCTAGTATTGGGCCAAGACCTTTTCTTTCCACCTTGCATGTTCGACCACAAGCCCAGTCGAGCCTAAAATAAAGCTGAATGAATCCGCCCGAATTGATGTTCATCGCATCCGTTGATCGCAGCACTTGGAGTCAGATTTGACGGTTTGCTCTGTGATGTTCATTTGCCGCATCTTGCCACACTCAGGTGATGAATGAAGACTACACCAAAGGATAGGCGATGGTCTGGGTTGGGTTTGTTGTTGTTGTTGTTTAAGTTGCATAACGGCATCCCTTACTATCCTAGTGCATCGTCATAATTTGCAGCTTCATCTCCCGTTGCGGTAATTACACTGCACGGGGGGTGTTGTTGCACAGTAGTCTAGTATGTATACCTCATATTCTCACCTTAACTGTGGCGTGGCTCAAGATAAAACAGTGTGTGTAGCTGCCCATTTGGTTTGTGGTCTATCGTGACTGTTAACCCATTTCTACATTTTTTGTTGGTCCCCGTAAAAAGGGACACGTCCAGGCAATGTTCAGCTGTGCTGCCTGGAGGAAAATGCCCAGGTGCGGTTTACCCGCAGGATTCGGAGAGGATGATCTATCTAAAACTGTCGAAATTATGATCAGATCATATCAGATATCAGATCATATGACATATATACGGATTATATATACTATCTCCTGGTTGCAGTCAGTTTCCTTTGGATCTTGCTTCCCCACGTTTTGGGTCACCCATCAGGTGCCTGAACTGGGGCCGCGCTGGCTGGCATTTCGGCCATGGCCGTGCTTGGTACGTCTTTTACCAAGCAAAATCTGGCGGAGGTTTCGACAACGTGTAATGTGACTAAATAAATGTATACAA
Organism: Cladocopium goreaui; assembly: GCA_947184155.2. Lineage (NCBI taxonomy): Eukaryota > Dinophyceae > Suessiales > Symbiodiniaceae > Cladocopium > Cladocopium goreaui. The sequence goes on from CAMXCT020006301.1 coordinate 115,388, forward strand.
ATGTTACATACGTACGTACGTACATACGTATATACCTACATACTTACCTACCTACCTACCTACATACAGACATACAGACATACAGACATACAGACATACATACACAGATACACAGATACACACATACACACACAGACATACAGACATACATACATACATACAT
>CAMXCT020006301.1:118050-293050 GCA_947184155.2 Cladocopium goreaui
TATATATATATATATACATATATATATATATACATAAACTCTAGATATACAGCGTGTATTGCTGTCGATATTCAATATACCACATATACTATGTAAAATTTATTCAACGAACATATTTACCTATATTGTATATATTACATCTACTGTGGATACAGTACATGTGGCATATACTTTCTATATTCTATCAAAAACCACATATACGATGTGTATATATATATATATATGTTCAATATATATATATATATGTCAAATATATATATATATATTATAAATATATATAGATTGCATATATTCTATTTATATCTTACATATTATATATATATATGTATATATATATATACACTACACATACACTCTATATTGCATATAGTATATCCATTCTAATTATCGATACATATGCATTATATGCACTATAAAGACTACATACACCATGGCTTGGCTGCTGAGAAAACCCCCCCTCCCCTGCCACAGGGGGGGGGAAGCCATCTGGCTGGGTGGGGGGGGGTGGGGGTCCCTGCTCATACATACATACATACATACATACATGCATGTACATACATACATGTACATACATACATACATACATACATACATACATACATACATACATACACACATACACACACACATACACACACACATACATGCATGCACATACATACATACACACATACACACACACATACACACACACATACATACAGACATACAGACATACAGACATACAGACATACATACATACATACATACACATACACACACAGACATACATGCATGCATGCATTCATGCATACATACATACATACATACACACACATACACGCACAGACATACATGCATGCATATATATTTGCATACATACATACATACATACATACATACATACGTACACACGTACATACGTACATACGTACATACGTACATATGTATACATACTTCCATACGTACATATGTAACGTACGTACATGCGTACATGCGTACATGCGTACATACGTACATACGTACATACGTACATACGTACAAAGGTACATACGTACATACGTACAAAGGTACATACGTGCATACGTACATTTGTACATACGTACATACATACATACATACATGCATGCATGCATACATACATACATACATCCTACATACCTACATACCTACATACCTACATACCTACATACCTACATGCCTACATGCCTACATACATACAGACATACATGCATACATACATCAATGTATACATATAAACAGATTATTAAATCATTTGAAATCCTACAAAGTGGAGTCTCCAAACGATAGCTAAGTTGGTTTATCACTCCAATGACTGTGGCTTATGATTGATGCTTGTATAATGTGGTTTGCAAACCAACTTATCTATTGTTTAGGGGCCCCACATCCTAGTAGGAAGAATTCCAGCCACGGAGTGATGGCAGGCACTTGTGGCAACATACGCTGGCCCTTTTCGGCCAAGTGGAGAGATGGTTCAAACCTGACAGGCACCGCTGCAAACCCAACGGAAAATGATGAAACTTCAGTAGAGAAAATGATGATGAACCAGGATCAACTAGTGTCAGTGTATTTTTTTGGGTTTTCCCAACATTCAAATGTAATCAAATGTATACACACACATATATATAATTGTAAATGCAATTTCATGTGCTTGGCATTTCATGTCACGACAGGCTGTGACTCAATTTCCTGGCGACCTTCGCCGTTCAGGCACAAGGATCTGTAGCAACAGCGTGGAGAAAAGGTTTGATGCATGGCTGTGCCCTTGCTGTAACTCCTACATTGGTAACGGAGCCGGAAGGTCCGGCCGACGTGGGCTTGTGGGTCAGGCAGAATTCCCTGGGCATCTTTCTATCTCCGAGACTTCTTCCTCTCTCTTGACTCCTTAGGGGGCATCCATGGCAGCTGTGTGGAGAGCGGCCGGTCGAGGTCGTGGGAGTGGTTCTGGCCGGAATCGTCCAGAGCCCGAGGCGAGCTTGACTGAGGGCGACGGCGACCCTGTGGAAGGGACTCCTGGAGCCGATGGTGGAGCTCTTCATGAAGCGCTGGCTGTGGATGTGGATGGAGCTGAAGAGGGTCGTGAGGACCGATGGTGGGAGAATGAATGGAGAGTAACCCCTGGGGGATGGTCGAATGGTTCTAGCTGGCACGAGTGGCATGGTAGTGACAACTGGAACTATGGGTCATGGAGAGATGACTATGTAGCTAGAATCGATGAGACCACATGGGGTAAAGATGGCAGGTGGCAGGGCAGTCTGACTCACGCCAATAGTCATGAGTCTTGGCGTGGCACTGATGATGGAGGTGACCGTGGACGCCGGGGCAAACCAACCGAGAAGATGACGGTGCCCACTTTTGATGGTGAAGGTGGCGACGCTGAGTTGGGAACATCGGCAAGGTCATACCTTAGACGGGTGGCAGCTTGGAACAGGTGCACCAAGTTGGCAGAGTGCGAGAAAGCGCTGGCCTTGTACACGAACTTGTCAGGCCGTGCATGGCTCTTTGCGGAGGAGTTGGACGTGGACAGGCTTGGGTCTCGAGACGGAATGGCCCATTACCTTGAGTGGGTTCGAGTCAGGTTCATGGAGATCGAGATCAACAAGGTGGGTGGCATCATGAACGAGCTCTTCCGCAAATGCAGGAAGCGCTCTGACCAGAGCGTGCGGGACTACAACATGGAGTTTGAGAGGCTCCTCTTGCGCCTGGGAGAGCTCAACTGTGAGCTTCCCAACTTGGTGAAGGCATGGCTCTATGTGGACCGCTTGAAGATGTCGGAGCATGATGAGGTGGCACTCCTTGCCTCGGTCGGGAACCAGTATGACCTCCGAGCCTTGCAGCAGGCAGCTTTGGTGCAGGACCGTGGGGCTACGAAGAAGTTGTGGGATCGTGGCAACACCAGCCGGTGGAAAGCTCAGCAATCAGTGCATGTGACGGCAGCAGGTGATGAATGTGACTCGGAAGAGGACTTGCAAGAGGAGATCGGCGAGTCGGACTCCGAGATTGTGGATGAGGGCGTGGCTTCGGAGATGCACTGCGCCTACATGGCTTTCCAGAATGCCAAGTCGAAATACCGGGAGGCAATGAAGGGTCGAGGCTTGGACAAGGATGAGCTGAAGAAGGGGCTTCGAACTATGAGATTGAATCACCAAACGTAATGTGCTACCTTGGTTCCCTGGGTCCTCTATAAGGTAGGTTTGGGTTATTGAAGACAGAAATAAAACAAAAATAGAGTTGATACTGCAACGCTGTTGCCTTTTGTTTTCCTGGGTTTTCCATGTGTTTCCTTTTTTTTCCTAATTTTTCTTAAAGATTGCACGCCAAGTATCACGGTGGTATCACGGTGGAACACAATGGAGTACCACAAACTTTGTCAGAAAAAAAACATGTTTTTTTCTCTCTTCACGTTTTGCATATCGCAAAGGACAACGCATTCCAAACGATGGTTTACGTAAAACAAAACTCCAGAAATTATAGTTAATTCAATAATACATGATATATTTTTCTTTTAATTTTTATATGTTTATATAATTTTATTATATTTTATTGATATGCTTTCCTCCTGGCAAGAGCAAAAGAGAGGACATATGTCAAAGTTTTGTGTCAATTGTCACAAGTAAGCACAAGTGAACATGTGTCTGTATACCCTGGCCTCGAAACATTGCCATCCAACCTCAGGTGAAGCAAGTGGAGTTGGAATTATGTTATCTAAGATTTTGCATATTCTCGTAGCATTTACAAACACAAGTATCAAACAAATTCCTGAGTTTCGCCTGCAAGGACAACTGTTTTTACCCAAGAACCCTATGATGAGATCAAACACATGATGCTTGACATGTGTTGAAAATCTAATTTGCAGTGGTTGCCAAAGATTGGGGAGACAGAAGTTCTCCATGTAGTGCAACACACTGCATGCAGGCAGCTGGCACAAGTGTGAGACAAAAGTCACTCACACATGACGCAGCCGCAGAAACTCCGATGCAAAAGTCTGGGCAACACTTGACCCAAATTGTGGAGTGTAGCTACCTGACTCCTCTAGCAGGTCCTTCCTCCCGGTGAAACTTCGGCCATCTTCACTTCGAGTCCCCAGTTGCTCACCTGACAATTGTTCCCTGGCTGGACAATCTCTGGACAGTTGATTGAAGCACACTCTGTTTGTCCATATCTGCAGCGGCTTCTGAGTGGGGCCAGCAAATGCTCCAAGATAAGTCTTCACACGATGAGCCTTCACAAATGACAACACTGACCTCATAGGAAGACACTTGTGCAAACACGAGTTGTCCGGCTGCTCCAAGCAGACCATGATGCCAATGACACACGACACAAGGAACATCATGGCTGCTACCTGCATGTGGCTATTGCCAGTCCTGACAAATGTCCTCGTGGTGTCTCCCCACCACTGGTTCCAGCCATACCTTTGGCTTTGCGCCAGACATAATATGACAAATGAAGAACAAGGTGGTCCAAGCCAACAAAGACCATGTTCACATATGCTCATGAGCATATCCATCCAGAGACGAAGGCCACATGTGTCGAGACAACTGCGCATATGTGAATGGATGATGTCGAACCCAGCTCCTCCAAAGCCTGCTTTGATCATCTCCTTGGTCAAGTTGGCTGCGCCACACCAGTACTCAACAAAGTGGTGGAGATGATGTGAACACTGGAGCCTGTTGGCAAAAGCACGCTGGCACAGGAGTGACAGCTTCATCGCAAGGTCTGTAACTGGTCGCAGACATGGGTACAGTGAGTCCAGGAGAGGTGGCCACATCTTGATCGCATTCCCACCAGACACATGAAGATCATGTGCCAAGAACCGAGAAAAGGTCTCCATCAGGAACGACGACATTTGTGCACACCTGCAGCAGTCAGGGTGGGCAGCCAGGATAGTTTTGAAGACACTACTAAGTACTACTAAGAAACTAAGACACTACTAAGTTTCTTTGTTACGTTTGTTATTATTCAACAACATGATTATCAACCCTGGCCTGTTGAAGGAAGAGTAGGGCCAGGCATCCTCATAGCCAAATGCAAGAGCTTTAGCACATTTGTCACTTGTCCACAAATGGGTCAATTGGCAAATCAGTGGCAGCTGCAGCTGCTGCATTGACACTTGTTGCCTCATGCATTTCAGTGACACCTGATGCCTCAGTGCCAGTGCCAGAAGAGCCAGCATCATCATGGACATATTTCTTGGTAGCAGCTTCGTCCACCTCTTTGTTTTGCTGACACTTGTTCTTCTTCTGACACTTGTTCTTCTTCGGAGGTGCAAAGCAGAGAAATGGAAGAAAGGGCCACATCATAGTCCGCTGCTGGCGCCTTTCTGCAACTGCAATTGATTTCCCCATGGCCGCCTTCAGAGGAGGAGTGAAATTTATACTCAAGATAATAGTCAGTGATCAGTGACCAGTATCCAGTGGAATTTCGAAAATTATGCCATGATTTGATATAACATGGTTTTTTCAACATGAATGCAACTACATAGTTGTTTGAAACAGTTTGACATATTCACATAAAAAGCTGCGGGCATGAAACTCAATCTTAAAACAAGTCCAAGACAAGACAAATTCACTCAAAGTCTTGTGCATTCATTCATTCAAACTTGAGGCATTTTTTTAAGCGCAGCAGCATACATGTGCAAGCCATCGCAACACACTTGTTCAAGGACGCTTAGGATACTTAGTAGGAGGAGGCATCTGTGCAATGACCTCTCTTATCACAGCAAGCATGCTGTCTGAGACATGTCCAGGCTGCTGCGCTTGATTCGGATCATCGAGTTCAAAGCCAGGCAAATGTTTTGCCAAATCCCAGCGCTCCCAGGCTTCCTGATGCAACTGCTTCAGTGCCTCTTCCCAGGACATATGTTGAAACGCCTTGGAGCGAGATCCACCTGGTCCATAAGCAGCCCACACTTGTCCCTCTCGAGGCTTGATCTTAAACTTTATGGTGAAGCGGTGGGCCTTTTGGTCCAAGCCAAATGACATTCCTGGAGGTGCCAATCTCTGAAGGATTGCAGGTGTGAAGTGCTCTCTTGGCGACACAAGTACCACATGACGCCTCCTCCCTGCTTCAGCTGCAGCAGGTTCTGCTGGAGGTCCTGCTGCAGGCTCTGCTACAGCCTCTGCTAACGGAGCAGGACCTGCAGCAGGCCCAGCTGCAGCATCAGACACTTCTTCCTCATCCAGCTCCATGTGCAGCGGCTGATTTTCCTCATGTTCCTCCATGTGCGGCGACTGATGTTCTTCATGTTCCTCCATGTGCGGCGACTGATGTTCCTCATGTTGCTCCATGTGCGGCGACTCATGTTCCTCATGTTCCTCCATGTCCGGGGACTGATGTTCCTCATGTTGCTCCATGTGCGTCGAATGTTCCTCATGTTCCTCAGCGACTTCGGGAAGCAGTGCTAAGGGCACAGGCTCAGAAACAGATGGTGCTGGAGGTGGCGCTGGCGCTGACACCTGTTCTGGACGATCGCTGGATTGAGGCTGAACTCCACGGCCTCTGCCTTTGCCTCTGGCTCTGCCTCGTCCTCGTCCCCGACCTCCTCGGCCTCGACCAAATGCTTTGCGAGAGGCAATCTTCTTCTTCTTTTCCTCCTTCTCCTTAGACGAGAATGTTTGAAATTAGTTATTTCTAAAGCTTTCTATTTCACTTCATTTTGACTAATTAATTTGAGAAATCTAGTCAGCAACCAAGATTCATTTTTTTCTCCTCCTTAATATCTGCCCACTTCCTCTTCATAGCAGTTCGAGGATTGACAAATGTCTTGATGTCGCTAAACTCTTGTGCTTCATCCTTATCCAGCCCCTCCAGCAATGATGCAGCTAGGTCGACATTTGTCACTGCATTATTCTTCTTTGTTTTTTTTTTCACTGCTGCTTCCTGACTTTTCACAAACTCTGTGAAAGTTGCATCCCCAAGCCGCTCACAACAGCGGGTAATCAAATCAGCTCGAGACAACAGGATTGGGCACCCCCAGTGCATCAGCAATGATGACCAAGTCATTGTAAGTCAAATTGACCGACTGGCGAAGGGCTGCCTGTGGCAAGGGTTCAAATGGACGCTGTGGAGACAGTAGTACGCCAACACCTTCCTCCAATGATGCTTCTGCATCTGCTGCTACCCAGTCATTTGGGTTGAATGGAAAGACAAATGACCCCCCAATGGATGGATTGGTGCTGAGCTTGTAGGTTTGAAACCTGTCATGATGACCATGTTCCTCCAACGGCCACACCATAGTTGCCCAAAGTCGATTGCCAAGGCTGAGAACAGTTGTCTCTGTGGACAACTGTGACAGAAGTTGACCAGGAAAACACATGACAGAGTTCAGACCATCCTGCAAGTGCAGCCCAAACTGATCAAAGAAAAGAATATTTTTAAGTAAGTCTATTTGAGAATTGAGGAAACAATGCCAGCAAGCAAAAGATGCTCAATCAAAATCCAAGTCAAGTGTCGTCAACTTTGACATTTGTCTCCGCTAAAGTATGTTCAGTGTAAAATCGAATCCACTCCCATGCAGCATATGATTTCCCATACTGTTCCTCATTGACACTTGTCCATGATTTCTTCTTCATGATGTTGCTGAAAGATTTGGGAAGACGATGATAGCGGCTAGAAAAGATCTTGCGACCATACTGCTCATCAGCAGTCTGTCGCTTGCCCCATTTCTGGACGAATTCCTCTTTAGTCAACTTTCCCACATGGAATAGCTTTCTGGAACTGAAGACATTGCTGTTCATGACACATGACTGCACACGTGGCACGGTCATCTTTTGGTTCGGGTGACTCTTTGCCTCCACTCTCACCGCTTGATGACAATCTTCGACGATCTTGTTGTCGGGCAAGACAGTCAAGACACCCTTCAAGACAAATGTTCCAGGGACACTTGTTTCGTCCCAGCCACTCTGCTCAAAAGAGCACACGATAGCCTGACAGGGGCGCTGAACAAGAATTGCAAGTCAGGGACAATTTTAGCACATTTGTCCGACTGTTCCGCCAGATTGAGAAGCCGCCAGTCTCTCCTCATCACACGCATGGCTTCCTGGCGATGATCGACACATGACGAGACAAGTCCCACAAAGCACTCAGGAGCTGTGCCATACCTTGACATTGTCCATAATCTTCTTGACAGGACATTTGACGCATATTTGAACACAGTTGCTGCTAGGTCATCATCATCAGTTCTGCCTTGGTGCACTTGGTAGTACACCAACTTCTTCAGAGACCGCCAATCATACAGAGTTTTCACAATGGCCAGCAAGTGATCATCTTTGTACCAAGACAAAGCCCACGTCATGAGTTGCTCAACTCCTTCCTGGGGGGTTTTGATCTCAGAGATTTGTTCCGTATACCAGGTCCAGCAAGGTCGGCTGACCAAGAGCATGATACATGCAGTCTCATGGTTGACATATGTCAAAGCTCGATGTAGCAGTTTCAAGCCCCCCAGATCCCCTTTGCACTTTTGAAATTTTGTATTTACTTCTTCAGGGGCTGGCAGCCCCTCATCTTCAAAGTACCAGTGCAGAAGGCAACGTGTGGCAAAAAACTCTTTGAGCTGTTGGTGTGCACACTCATGCCAGGCGAACCACCTGCCTGGTTTTGGTAAGCCCTTTTTGGCTAGAAAGGATGGCAACTCTGACATGTGATTCCACATTTCTTCATCTGTTGGTGTCCTGCCAAAATCATCTTCAAAGTCCAGAGCCATGAGACACTTGTACCGCTGGAAGTGCTCCGAGTCCTGCTCCAAAAGTTTTTGCACAACATCATCAGCTACGAGTTTTACGTTGGATGATTTTTGAATGGTGTTAAAAAAAACATAAAACTAATATGATAAGATTTGCCTTGAGTGAGTCCTCCATGACACATGTATCAAAGAAGTTGGCCAGGAGATCATACTTTTCGTCTCCAAAAGCCCCAGAGCCATGTGGCTTATAGTTGACTGACCAGGCATATGTTGTGGCTAATACAGCCTCGTTGAACTTCGGGTCACAGCCATTGGACAGTTTCAGATCTCGAATCAGTCTGTGAACTTTATCACAGTGACAGTGTACAAGCAGATTGCAGTGTTGCAAGTAGGCCAAGCCTGCCTGGGCCACAATGTTGCACCAAAGAAACAGGTCAAGGGGAAAATAACCATACAAACGTATTAAAACAATATACATGTATTCTGCATTTACATATAATATACAATGAATGGCCACATGTCATGCGTCATAAATTCATACTTTTATGAAACCTTCCCATTTGATATTGCTGCTAAGAAACAGCACCTACACCGCCCTGATCAATCGAGACAGTGAGGATGGGTATATCCATAGCCTTTGACAAATCTTGGACATGTGTCTCACCAGTATGGACATCCTTGATCAAGACCTGGTTGCCTTGGACAATCCTCTTCTTGTCTGGACTCAGCGGAGACAAGTACATTGACAAAGGTGGAGTAAATGCTGGAAGTGAGAGTCGCCCCCGTGAAATGTGCCACAGCTGATGTGAAAGAGCAGCTAGAAACCTGTAGGCAGCCAAACGTTCAACTTTGCGTGTGGCGGCCAGAATCTCGATTTCCGGCTCCAGATCAAACTCAAGTGGGGCAATGACTTTGGATCTAGAGACATGTTGAATCGGGCAAAGAGCACAACTGTCCATCTCGTGAGAGTAACATATGCTGACAATTGTTTCTTTTTGACTGTGAGTCGAAGCATCAGTCACCATGTTGATGTGTGGAATATTCAGGAACCCAGTTTTGACCTTCCCGAAATAAATTCCCAGCACTTTGCGGTTCCAGTACTCAACAGAAGATGCGTGTGCACCTCCTTGAACTTCATCACTGCGCAACTTGGCGACAACTGACAAGCTGCAGTTCTTTTCCCGAGCTGCTTCCAGCATGGTCCATATTGAGTCTGGGTGCACCAACACATGTGACTCATGAGTTTTTGTCGGTCCACTTCGACGTTTCCTGGTGGATGACACTTGTGACAAGAGTAGATTGTAATTGGTTCATCTAAATAAACCCAACATAAAGAAAGTGAAGCCAAAATTTGATCAAAACAACTAGCTGAAGTAACATGGCTAGTTTCTTAAATTTTCTGGCAGGAGCAGCTTGTTGTGCTTGATGTGGTTGTTCTGGGGTATACATGTGCAGCAAAAACTGATCCATTGCAGTTGACACAAATGTCGCCATCAAATCTTTAAAATCCTGGAGCAGCTGTATTGACATTTGTCCCAGAACCGCTTTCTGCCTGGAGCGTCTAAAGCGTTCCAAAATAGCAACAAAAATGATAATATCGACAACATGTACCTCCTCTTGCCAATCAGATGACAAATGTCCAGCATTGAACATAGCATGCCACTCCTGAGACCAAGCTGTAGTAATTCCTCTATGGACACTGCGAAGAAAAGCAGCCAATGCAAGATTCCCAGAAGAAGTCACCAACAAAGTTTCACCTCGATTCGCTGGAAACCTCACCTGCACTCCAGCAACAGCACTCACCCAAGGCATCACCATGAAGCCAACTGCCTTCAAGTAGGACAACAGGAATTGAGCTTTGGCCTCCTCCCGAGCTCTGTTGACAAATGTAAACAGGCAGATCACCAGTGCCAAAGAAGTGCAGAGATTTCGGTCCAGTAGGCCTGGCCTCCAAGCAAGGCTGATTGGTTTGGCATCACCAAAATCCAACCAACACTTCACTCCGGCATGAACACAAAATATTGAAAGTGTATCCAGCTAATTTTAAATGATAGGTTCTTACTAATAAATAAGATTTTTGAATCAACATTTCAGAAACCCCTACCTGGCGACAGCTGTCCTCAAACTCACATCATTCAAAGCAAAAGCTTTGTTTGTTACCGTCCCAAGAAGATCTCGGTAGAACTTGTAGGAACCTCTCTTCTCATGCCCCTTTTCCCGGATGATGTCATAGAAGTACGCTATATCCCAGTGAATGCGATTAGCATCAGTGTTGTCAACATACCCCACAGTGCTTGGCAGCTGAAGGTTGTTGAAGACCATGAGTCTTGCATCATCCCGCACCATAGTAGCAGAGCACAGGGGACAAATGAGACAACAGAAACAAAACTCCTGAACCACAATTCAGCTACAAGAACACCATAGACATACATCAACACAATTGCAGACTAATTGACTTCCTTTGATTCAACTGAAGTGCATGCCATTGCATCAAAGGAAATGCATAATTCTCAGAATCAAACTTGCTGATATAGTGGAGCTGCTCGCCATCAGCCTGTCAGCAACAATAATAAGAATCAACATTATTACATGACAATAACTTGACTTGTGCTGCCACACTCACAAAGCAGGCTGATTTCACAATTCAAGTGATCCAATGTTTTCAACTCTTCGCAGTGAAGCCAAGCTCTCCTAATTTAAGATTGCCTGAAGGCATGTCAGCTGCTGGTGCTTCGAACAGGGTGCCTCCCCTATAGTACGAGATATTGCGGTCAACTGCACAAATGTCACAAAACAAAATTATATAAACAATAAAACATCATGTGCTTGTTCACACAAACAAAGGAAACATAGCAACTATGCCATCATCATTCACTTAGACAGATGACCACAATATGCAACCCACAGCACCACAGAAACATGCAGCACAAATGACTTCCCCTCAGGACATATGTCAGACCATGATGCCAATGACACACGACACAAGGAACTGAACAGATGACCTCAGCCAAAACAGATGACCTCAGCCAAAAATCTGCTCGATCTCAGTCTCCATAGCAGTCTCACCTTCGGCCTCCACAAGCTCCCACTCAGACGGCACATGTTCCATCTCCGACTGCCAGGTCCTCTCACACCTCATCGGGCAGTGGTGCAGAGGGATGCCGCCCGGACGTGAGGCCCTCCACTTTGACAGGCACTCATTGTGACACACATGTGCACAAGGCAGGGCTGTCACCGACTCTCCCACTTGGATCTTCTCCAAGCAGATGGGGCATGGATCTGGCTCCTCTTCGACAGGCTCCGACACATGTGCTTCCACATCTGACGACAGGCTGTTGTCACTCTCATCATCAGACATGGCATCTTCACGTGGAGGTGGGCGGGCAGCAGCCTTTGACTGAGCAGCAGGGACAGGTGTTCCAGGAGCACGACGATAAGCTCGAGCAGGAGTGCAAGGAGGTGCTGGAGTGTCAGGAGTCCCACCATGTGACACAACTTGCTGCACAAATGTCGCAACAGGCTGCACATGTGTCACAGGGGCCACTGCAGTTGCTGGCTGTGTCACTGGGGCCACTGCAGTTGCTGGCTGGACTGTCGCAGCAGGGTGGACATGTGTCACTGGGGCCACTGCAGTTGCTGGCTGGACTGTCGCAGCAGGGTGGACATGTGTCACTGGGGCCACTGCAGTTGCTGGCTGGACTGTCGCAGCAGGGTGGACATGTGTCACTGGGGCCACTGCAGTTGCTGGCTGGACTGTCGCAGCAGGCTGCACATGTGTCACAGGGGCCACTGCAGTTGCTGGCTGGACAGTGACAGATGTCCCATCAGCTTGTACCAGCTCTGGGGGCTGCACAGGGCTGTCTTGAGGTGGTGCAAGCCCAAGCATCTGACCAACATCACCATTCCCTGCGGACACCTCTGCCACAGAGCGCTTCTTCTTGGCCTTCATCCACGAATTGTCCTGATCAGTGCAACATGCAGAACAGCTCATATCCCAATATGATTTTTTCACTCAGCCATGTAATGTGAAACCAAAACATCAAAACACATAAAATATGTTCAAATTCATTTCGAGTGTCCCAGCCATGTGGATAGGCTTGCTGCAGGACAGCATCATCACATGGAGACAAAGGTAACTTGCTCACAATTGTCTCAATGTGTGCTTGGCCACAGGAGACCTTCACCCGGTTCATCGCCCGAATCCAGCAGTTGAAGAGATCTGTGTATGTCACCACACCTGAGTCGGTCGGGAAACTGACTTACTCTATCAGTAAATGCATAAATTCACATTAACATAATAAAAGCATTATCATTATACTACCACACTACCAAAAATACACTATAAGATACACACCATGGCACGAAGATCATTGATTCGAGTTGTAGGGTTCAACCGGGTACACATGTACACAAGGGCCAGCAGACCAGTCTGGCTCAAGGCATGAGTCATGCTAGGGTCCAAGTCTTTGCAAAGCCATTCCAATCCCTCTGACAAACGACACCGAGGTGTTTGACGCAAAAAGGTCACTGAAGAGGAAATCTTGTCCTGGACACCTGACCCAATCATCTGTCCCCTCTCTGGTAGTGCACGACGCTCCTCTTGCTTCTCCTCCTCTTTCTTCTCTTCCTTCACCTCCCTTTCATCCCCCGATTCCTCATCAAGAGCTGGTTGCTGCATTGCCATCTGTGCCATTTGGGGCAACATCATCATCAAAGGGTTCATCATCATTTGCTGCTGCTGAACCCTCTGACGCTTCGATGCTGACATTGGCATGGCTCAGTACAGATGACAAATCAGCACAAAAGAGGACACTTGAATTGACCGAGATCGCTGCACATACCCCACAAATCAGCACAAGTGTCCAATGGTTGTCCATTGTTTTTTTTTTGCATTCTATATTTTTTTTACTAGTGTTTTGAGAGATTTTGAGAAATTTTGAGAGATTTTGAGAGATTTTGAGAATTTTGAGAAATTTTCACTTCACCCAGCAATACTACTTTTCAATTACAATGGTTCCCATGCCTCTGATTTTGAGAGATTTTGAGAGATTTTGAGAAATTTTGAGAAAATTCTAGCCAGTTTTTTTTAGTTTTATTTTCTAGGTTCGACTTGCTGCCCCATGGGATTGCAGGCATCTGTTGTGACAATGGTTGATCTCACATGCAGTCAGTATCATACTTGCTGGTGGTGTTGCAGTTGCTGCCACGCCTTGACAGTTGACGCCACTGCACCATGAAGAGAAGACACCTGTGACAGTTCCATTGTGCTTCACTTATAATGTTTGCTGTGAGTCTAGCTCTATATTGTATCAGGACTGGAAAACTTTTACAAATCCAGTTTTATGATGGATGACCATGTTTATATCAACCAACGTATGTGCAACTGCATCATCCTAGTCACTTTGACATGTGTCCACAGGTGGAATGAAGGATTGCAGAGTACACATCATGCACTGAGACATTGAATTGAACACATGTCTCATGAATGTGATTTTGCAATATACTAAGGTTTGGACTGATGTGCCCCAAGTCCACGATCATAAGTGCCAATAATCACAAACTGTTCACCTAGTGAGAACATGTGTCAGACCAAGTGCAAGAGTTACATATGTTCAGCTCAAATGCCCCTGAAATCAACATAGCTTAGGCGCAAACACACAACCCCTGCGAACTGAAGGGTTCAGCAAGGAAGGGTTGTATGTTTGCGCCTAAGCTATGTTGATTTCAGGGGCATTTGAGCTGAACATATGTAACTCTTGCACTTGGTCTGACACATGTTCTCACTAGGTGAACAGTTTGTGCTTATTGGCACTTATGTCGCAGCATTTGATTGGTCCTGAGAAAGGAAACAGCATCCATAGCCTGTGGTAAATCTTGGACATGTGTCTCACCAGTATCACACCAGTGCATTGACAAAGGTGCAGTAAATGCTGGAAGTGAGAGTCTCAACCCTGAAATGTGCCACAGCTCTGGACTTTCCCATCACCACCTCATGCCACAGATTCAATCACAGAGATTTTGAAAGATAAACAAGACAGCTGGCAAACTTGCACAAGGCTGTTTAAAGAATAGTGACTCAAACAATGTAGACGTTAAAGCAGCAAAGTGCTAAGATGGTCACATGGTTGTGGCACACCATGCACCACTCATCACCTTGAGTGAACAATGCAGTAAGTCAAACAAGTGTGACACATGTTTCATGTGGCAAACATCCATGAGATATGGTGCTCAGATCAATGACAATATGGAGCAATCAACTTTGTTAAGAGCAACGCTTCTCTGTCAGCGACTGCAGACCTCAGTGCACCACAGGAGCAATGATAATATAGATGTAATATATGACGATTCTGTGTTTGCTTTATATTATACACTGCATTTTGAATATTTTCTTGATCAGATTTATTGAGTACAAACTCTTCACTCAAGGATTTTGTACTTCCATGTTATGTCGCTGAGTCCTGAGCACTATTGCCACAAGTAAAGCACCTTGGGATAAAATTGATGCACACGTCAAGGTGGTTAATTACACAAGTCTACAATGGACAATTGACACATGTCACGGAATCATTGACTCACAGAGAGCTCCAAAGAGACTTTTTTTTCCATTGCACGCAGTGCTATGCAGTTTGGGAAGCGGCATGTCACTTATGATGCAAAGTGACAGCAAAATGACCCATCCAGCAATGTGTCTTGACCACCATGAACCAAACAAATTTTCAACTGTGTATGCCTGGAGGATTAAATTTGGACATACATATTCTTATCCTTATCGATATATATTACTTAAATTTATATAATAACAATAATAATAATAATTATTATATATATATATGTTATATTGAACATCTTGCACATTAAGACACATTGCTGGTTTGATCAAACAATGTCAGACAAATGTTGACAAATGTAATCCCTTGATAGATATTGATAAATGTTCCTACCCGGAAGCTAGCTCCAATTGTCTCAGCTCTCATTGCTGGTTTGATCAAACAATGTCAGACAAATGTTGACAAATGTAATCCCTTGATAGATATTGATAAATGTTCCTACCCGGAAGCTAGCTCCAAGTGTCTCAGCTCTCTCAGACAGTTGTCTTAGTTCGAGTGTCAAAGCAGACAAGCACACCAAACTGCAGCAATCAAATCATGCAACACAAGGATTCTGATGAATGAGAAGACACATGTTCAAAATGCAAAAGAGCAAAATACAAATATAATTAAATGAGGCAAGGTACCCAAATTCGACGCGAAGTAGCGCTGATTGGAACGTCGAAAACGAGGGTTCCGAAAGAGCAGCTTGAACCTGAGACACACGAGCCATCAGCATATACACAGGAAAGCTCAATTTGGACATATGAAACATTTGGACATATGAAACATTTGTGCACAACCAGTAGCAGCAGCTTCACCATGCGAACTCTTCCAAGCTCGAAATCTTGAAGGTTCCAGAACAATCCGATGGTGCTATTGTAGATCCCATGGTCCTCCATGATCTCATTCCTTAGATAAGTCACAAGTGCCAGGAGTGATAGACACAAGTTCTGAAACACATGTCAAATGAATTAGTACAGTCATTAAAGTCGAAAGCCAAGCTACATCACTTCATCTGGAATGTCGAATTGTGGGATCTCCAGCTGCTCTCCGGACAAATGTGGCTCATCATCCTCCTCCACCTCATCCTCTATCACCTCCACATCGTCCTCCTCCTCTGACTCATGTCCCACTGACACATGTCTCTTGCCCGGCCCCTTGCGCCACGGGGGGGGCACCCCCGGAGGGGGGGGAGGAGGCGACACTTGTCGCTTCTTTCGCCAGGACACGCTCTTCGATCTCGCACGGCTGGCTCCACCTGCAGCCATTGGAGGTGAAGGGGATGACAAGAAAGGGATGAAGTCATCATCCACCATCATCCATCATCCATCACCATCATCCCCATCATCCCCATCATCACTATCATCCCCATCATTACCATCATCCCCATCATCACCATCATCACCATCATCATCCACCTCCATGCATCCCCAACCTCCTCCGACAATTGTACGCTCTTCATCATCCTCCTCAAAGGCCGAGGTGTTGACATGTGTCCTTCTTGATGACGAGGCAGCCTTCGCACTGGCCCCCAAGAACTCTGTCCCCGTCTTGTTCTTGGGCATTGCCTTCACCTTGGCCTTGGGCATGGCCTGCAAGTGGACAAAGTGACAATTGTGAGACATATGTCAGCAACATCCAGCTCAGACACATCAAACATTCAGATGCTATTCACATCAGTTTGCAAGACTTGCTCAACACAACAATACAACTGCATTTGCAGCCTTAAGTTAGTTTCACAGCAACAGCAATGACAAATCTCTAGCCTTGGGGGCTGGTCCGACAGTTGTACCACTTCTGACTTCCTCGATGTAGGGGACCAAGTGGTCAAACCTGGGCAACATGACATGGGTTATGCAAAATGTCAATCATTACACAACTGTTTGTTCCATTTGAAGGGTACTTAAGCTAATTTTCTCCAACAGTGAAGTCAAATTCAGATTTGAGCACAGTGTGAAAATGAATCTAATGCAGCCAGAACACCCTTCGAAGTAGCCGTTTTTGAATCGACATATGTAGCGGTCGATGTATTCAGCTGTATACCTCTTAAAGTCGCTAAACTCCACGTCGGTCGTGGACAGCAACTGAGACATTGTGTCAACCCAGGACATTTCGCCCTTCATATAGGAATGACATGTGCACGTCTTGTTGCCACTGTGTGCTCGTGGACTGGATGCAGAGCACAGGCTGGCACCCGATGGCCTTAGGTTGAAAAGAAATGAATAGCTGAATTGAAAGACATCAGCAGCAATCTCAATCAAGACAAGTATTTCAAGCCAAGTTGCAATCAAAATGCCGTACAAGGTCATGGCGCAGACAATTGTACGGTGCCAGCCAGCTGTGCATGAGATCCTGCAGGACATATGTCAATAGTTGACTATGTAACATGTGTCAAACCCACTTTGTCATTTTTCACATAAAAAACAAATCAGCAAACAGGTTTCCTCACCAGAGGTGCAGGACTTTCCAGGATCCAGTCCATGGTCTCCATGAAGTCAGGATGCTCCATCACCTGCAATCAATAAGTATATATACAAGAATGCACTGAAACTTCAATTCCAGACTCATCAAACCAGAACATGACACAGATTCAGACACATTTCAGAACATGACCACACCTGTCGCTGGATATCATGATGCCAGCCAGACAAATGTGCATTTCGGAAGGGTCCTAGAGCTCGCCTTAATGAAGTCAAGATTTTGAATTCAAACTTGCCCAACATTCCTGCATGACTTGAAGATAATTTTACAAGCCAAACACATGGGGCAATGGAATAGTACAGCCAAGGGACTCCACTGCCATGCCCAGGTCAACCCGGTGCCACTCGTTCGGGGACATGAACTGACACATGTCTCCAACGTTCTTCATCCAATGGTCCGACACATATTCCTGCAGGAAAGAGGCTATCATGCATATCAAACAGTTAAACAAAAAAGGCAAGAAGTACCAATCAGTTTCCTCAAGGCAAACCAACACAACATGCAAAAAGCAGTCATGCACAGCAACATCAATCAGTCCTCACGCATGTTCTGCCATTTCTTGCCCTGGCCGTATCCCGCAATGACCACTTTCATAGGCCACTGCAGAATCTTGCCACGGTGGTACCGGGAGGACAGTTGTCCGATGCAGTCCGGCAGGACACTTTTTTCAGCGGCATCGCGGACAATCTCAGCCAGCGACCGAATCAAGTCAGACAGAAGGGAAACAACAGGTGATCCATCAGAATTGAAACAGACCATGCACTCCCTATAGATACTTTGAACGTCTGAATGTTTTAGATAAATATGCTGCCAAGTTACTGTTCTGATCTCATCCAGGGTTTTTCCACGGAAGATGATCGGGGAACCCATGATGGATCTGGAGCCTTAATCACAACAAGTCAGACACTTTCAGTGCCCTCAATCACAGGAAAAGGCATTATTCAAGACAAATGTGACAGCTATGATTTTTTCTGAAAGTGAAAGGCAGATCTGAGAACCTGTCCTTTTGACGTGCCGCCAGCTTGATGTGAGGCTCCAGCTCGTGACATCGCCCTTCTTCTCTTCCGACAGTTGTCCACAAATCTCCGCGGCCCGGGCCGGGCTCAGCAGCGAGAGCAAGTAGATGGCCTGATCCAGAGAAGCACAGCATTCAACAATGCAGCAGCTCATCACCAGCTCATCACATTTGAACAGTGACAATAAACAAGAAGGCAAGACAAAATCATAAAAGCAGACATGGCACTTGCTGGGCTTTCCTGAATCAAGATCTGATCAATGCAGAATTGACACATGTAAACTGTAAACTTCTCATCAGTGACAATGTAGCAACTGCAAACAGTATGTCATTTAGAAAGAAACTTGAACAGTTCAGTGCACAATCTGGCAAGGCTTGACTTGAGGTTAAGACAAGAGTCCGATGCCCTTCAAGAGCCTCTCGCTCTGAATCAGATAGTGCCAGGTGCTCCAGAGCCGCACTATTGCCCGAGGACATACGAAGGCAAATGTGACAACTGTGACAAATCCACAGTAGCTGTGAAAGTAGCTGTGAAAGTAGCTGTGAAAGTAGCTGTGAAAGTAGCTGTGAAAGTGAGTGAGTCGATCGACAATGCGTCATCATTTTTCAGTCATTAGAATTATATCTTTACTTGTCATCATTTTTCATTATAACCTTATATTGTCCACATGTATGCATTTACTCCGAAGAAATGTTTGCTTGACATATCTGTCGTCTGAGTCGGAAAATGGCAAACATTGTCAATGTCAGATGTCTCATGCATCAAACACTTCAATGAAAGACTCTCTGAACAAATTAAAGTCTTCACTTTGCTAGTTCAGTGAGCTGTTGTATTAACTAATCATCATGTCCCAGATTGGTGATCCGACTTGAGCTTGGCACCACTAACCAAGAACTGGCAGAGAAGACAATGTATAGACCTTGATCAGCCTGGCAGCAGATTCCGAAAGAACTGTATGGAACAAAGTGGAAACCATTTATTAAACTATGGAGCTACTTGGATATGTCATATTGAACAGCAGTAGCCAATATCTAACTAAAATAAATGCCATAAGCTTGTGGACACATGTCACAGTCACAAGTCTCATAAGACCACACCTCATTGGTAAGAGCCTGGGCACAAGAATAAGTTTGATACAAGTTCAGACCCAGTGAATCAGTGAATGAGAAATGACACAAGTAACACGTAACTAAACATCATCATTCACTGGATTCTTGACTGAGCTCTCCACATCTCCAAATAGTTCCACACCTTGGCCAGCAGGAACTTAAACATGTGCGACATATATAAAATAAAACTGCTGAAAGATCTTGACATCAAGTGCATATTCAGACAAAAGTTCGGAACAACATTGAATCACAAGTGTGTCTTTGCTTCGTCCTGTTTTTTTCTCCATCTGATCCCCTGACAATTGCTCATGCCTCACAGTCTGTCGCTACTATCGACCACACACAGACAAACTAGGCATAATTAACTTGGCACCATTGGTGCAACATGACATGTGTCTAACAAAAATATCACCATTTTCAGTGACATTTGACACAGTCACAGCACATAGCAAAGTACATATGTGCAATATACAAAAGGACATTAGACGCAATCATCTTCCACCACTTGAGTGTCATCACAATCATCACCATATTGAGGTACAATTTGAGGAATCTCATCATCACCATCATGACAACGGAAATCATCAGGTGGCTCAACCTGGGAATCTGTAACCCACTCACCATGACACATGTGACCACCAGGAACTGGAGAATTCTGAGACCCCACTGGCTCTGACACATCTGCACCCTTCTCCTCAAGAAACGCATTCGACCTTCTGAGCGACTTGCACGGCGACTGGAACGAGGGACAAGTCTTCCTCTTACCCTTGCCCTCAAGAGTGCCAAACACTTGTACAGATTTGTTCGGGCCACGCATAGTGATGGTAATATTCCATGGTCCATCCTGATGACAAGAGTTCAGAAACAAATTGAACTCTACAATGATATTGTGGGGAATCTACTGACATATGAGTTTCGACATTGGGCATCCACAAAAACAAAATTATTGTCTTAGATGCAGCATGTGCTAAATGAAAAAAATGAAATATTGTCACTGACGAACATCAGACCAGGGACAGGCAGCGGCTCAGCATCACTGACAAGACATCTGTACTCACCTGTGCGCCACTTGAGGACATCCATGACACTTGTCCCCGTCACCTTTTCCCAACCCTTCTGCGTGTCCCCCTTGGAAAGAAGATCAACTGTCGCCATGAGACACAGCTGACAAATGTAACAAATGATCTGGGGACAAATGATTTGTGGTGAACTGCGCCTGGGCCACAAAGATAACGCAGGACATAACAAGTGCTGCAAGAATATGTTGGTATAACAAGGGAGGACCATGATAACTGGTGTCAAACAAGGCATCAGCTCCTAGTGAAGTTGAGCGTTCCCAATATTGAGGCCTGCACTGCTCCACACACCCACAGAGCACCTGGCACACGCTTGGCTAGTGACAGACACATGCGTACACTGGAACTACTGGAATGCAAGGGTTTGGATGACTTGCCAAGCTTTCATGATGATTTGATGTTCCGCCCTGCCCCCCTTGACTAACCCAAATTGAGTGAAACAAACTACCAGTAGTGTTTGAACACAGCACTCCAGATTGAAGCAGCAAAGACATATGTGATACTTGTACTAATTGCAGTACCTCTGACAGAACTGAACCCCTACCTTTTTTCAGCTCAGGATTCGATTTTTCTGTGACCCACACATGACGCACATGACCAGGACAAATGATATAAATCAAAAAAGCCTTGACATCTGACACTTTGTTTGAATGCAGGTTTTTGAAGTTGAAAAACTAGCATCAAACCAAACTGGAGATGTCCCAGTATGTCAAATGTGACAATGGAAGACCTGAGCGTCAATGATGGACAAATGTCTCAGTACGGACAAATGTGTCAGCGCATATGCACGATCGGTGGAGCAGGTGCAACAGGAGGGACAACTCTATCCAAATCAGCAGGCTTCAAGTAGAGCCCCCATGCCTCCAACGACACTTGTCCTGCAGGGAGGCCATGCTGAGACATGGAAATTGCTGCCACTGCAACTTTTACAGTAGTTAGTTATCAAACTCCATCAAAGCTATTTTTTTATCATGTCTCAAAACCCCAAAAACCAAACAATCACACATGTCATGTATCACCAAACAGTCACACATGTCATGTGTCCTAAATAAAAATACTGCTGCTGAGGGAAGGCACCTTGATGTACCAAAAACGTGTGCTCCTGGTTGTAGGACAACTGTACATGAAACAATTGTCCCCGATACGGGACAACTGTAGTCTGGCATGGGAGGCGCTCGTTCAGCCATGACACATGTGCACTTAAGCTGCGCCCCTGTGGTCGGCGCTGCGCCCCTGCCCAGTCCAATGCTCTCGAGGCGAGACAGTTGAAGGCAGTCCTAAGGGCAGAAAGCAGAATCAGAAATGTGACTGACTTATATTACTTAGAATCATGTTTGGATCCCTATGCCCCACTATAAATACCAAACACTCTTCAAGGAAGAGTTCAAGAAAACAAAAATGAATGAACAACAAGTCAGTCGCTCCAGACAAATGTGCCGCTTGGCCTCCTCCACATTGATGGCAAATGCTCCTGGGTCATAGTGCCTTAGACAAAAGTTTGTCCAGCAAGACCTGAACTCAAGTCATAACAAGTTATTTCTGAACTGAAGGAAACTTTACAAATATCTCACAAATAATGTGTAAACACTTAAATTCAACATGCAGGAACATTGCGCAACTGCTTCAATTCAATATTCTATTTGATCAAAACATAAAACAAAATAAACAGAACCCAAGTTCAAAACGAGTGACGGCTTGTGGATTTGGCCCACAGCTTCAATCAAGAGGTTGTTGGACAAATGTACCGCCAATTGTAGCCCCCTTAGCCATCAAACAATTGTCATCAATGGCATCCCCATGAATAATTAAGAAACAACACCGATACCAAAAGAAAGACACAAGTAGTAGAAACATTTCATTGAAAATCCACTCTCAAAATATAAAATGCTGATAAATAATAAACAAAAAACTCCCGAAGATCTTCTCGAGGAGTCGGGTTCGCACTTGCCATCTTGCGAACAACGAATTGGGTGCCCTCCTCACCCATCCCACACAGGTACTCAAACACAAGTTCTGTGGACACCTGTGAGTCCATTTGGCGTTCCACTTCACCAGGACGAGCCATGACAAATCACGACATGACGACAAATGACGACAAATGTCGAGTCAGCCGGGTCACAAAACAGCGAAGTCAAAACTCTCGGGACAGATGTCTGCGGTGATCAGCCAAGATATCAATTTTGAGTGGCAACTGCAATGATTAATGACTGGAATGAGAGGTAATTAAAACAGAATCCCTAAAATACAGACATGTGGGCAACTAGCCTAGAGAGTTGCCACAGAACCCATCCCAATGCCCAAGACAAGTCAGTAACACCTGTGTCAGTGACCTTCACGATGAAGAGGTGTTGATCAAGTTCATGACGAAGAGAAACCAAGAGCAGCAAAAGGGCAAGACGGTGGATAAGTAAGGAAAACAATGTAACTAGTAAGTATGTATTTTGTGGACACATGTCACCATTCCCCATGTCTGTATTGGGGATATGTTAATTTTGCATATGCATATGGGATAATCAACCAGAGGATATCAAATATTTCATTTTCATGTCATTCATATCATATGATATCATATGAATATATAGTTTTAAATAACATAAAGTCTCTGCAAACAAAATGTGGCAAAACAAAACTGTAGCTGCAAACAGTTGACTTGAAAAGAAAACAAACATGTGGGTGACGTGATCTTGTTCGATTAAGTCTTCTTATTCAAAACTTTTTTTTTCTCAAAATTTCTCTTTTTCCCATGTTTTCTCATATTTTCCCATGTTTTCCCATGTTTTCCCATGTTTTCTCATTTTAAAACTCTTTATAACTCAAAATCTCTCAATATAACTCTTGAAAAAACCTACCCTATCCAGAACCCACCTAGGTCAAGGTAGCACATTACAATTGGTGAGATAGATAGATAGATAGGTAGATAGATAGATAGATAGATTGTTAGATAGATTGATAGATTGATTGATAGATAGATTGATTGATAGATTGATAGATTGATAGATTGATAGATTGATAGATTGATAGATGGATAGGTGGATAGATCGATAGATCGATAGATGGATAGGTGGATAGATCGATAGATCGATAGATCGATAGATATAGATAGATATAGATAGATCGATAGATAGATCGATAGATAGATTGATTGATCGATAGATAGGTAGATAGACTAATATTAACAATAATAATATATAATAATATATTCATGTATATTTAATATCTATATTTATATATGTAATATGATATATCTATAGAGATATAGATATATAGTGCTGTGTTAAATGAAATGAAGCATCATCTACCCTTTGTTTTTGGTGTAGTTTTTTTGTCACTTCAATGGTTTCCTGGTAAGTAGATGATAGATGGTATTAGTACCGGCTAATGGGTGTGAACTTTAAGCCCCAACATGAAGGGCCATACTTTGTTTCCCACCCTTGAGCTTGGTGGCGTCCCAAACTGGCGTTGATATTCCTAAGTCTTGGGTTTGTCCAACAATTTGCAATACCAAAAAAACACAATTGTTCTGGCAAATTTTATGATCAAACGCCAAATTTGGGGATACCCTATTGTCAGAAATTCCTATTTCATCCAGATTTACCAATTGGATTCCTGTTACCAATTCAACGTTCTGCGATTGATTTCTGGGTCTGAAATCTGCAGTGATAGCCAGGAAAGTCCCATGTGTGGAACCCAAAAGTATAGGTCGGGGTTTTCCTGTTCAGATTTCAAAGAGGCAAGTGATTGGCACCATGGTCGTATGGCTGAATACCAAACAGTTTAGCGTCTAGAGTCCCGAGATGTTGGTTTGATATGTTTTGATCAAGATCCCAACTGAGACAATGCTGATCCATGTTGGGGACGTTCACCCCCATCCCTCCTGCGCGCAGGACAAGTTTCACTTGTCAGCGGCACGGCGTTTGTTGGGAAAAATTTACCAGTTCCTTGAGCAACATTTTAAGTCAAATCTCCGGCGGCAAATTTGCAAATTTTCCCCCCGACCATGGGTGTGTCCGAAGATGGTTAAACACCAGTGGACACAATGGGTACCTGATGTTCAACAAACCCACAAAATCCCTTGACTTGTTGGGAAAAATTGGCTAGAAACAAATAGATACTATTGTACCCCATTCTGATCCAAATCCAGGTATAGGTATCAGTATCTCCATGTTTCAGCCCCTTGGGGTCACGGATGGAGTTGTCATGTTGCGGTTTTCACGATTTTTGCCTATTGTATACCTGTATGTTCCTTTGATGACTAGAATTGGTGTTTAAATTTTAAAATTCTTTCAATTCTGTAGTTTGTTGGTTGGACAACCCTAAAGTTGGCCTATCTCATATGGAATCAACTCCAGAATTCTGAACCCTGACTCAGCGCGAAATTCAGGAAGTGTTGCGCACGAACAGTTGAGATCCAACGAAGTGCTCGTGAAAGCAATGAAAATGTGGCATGATTGCAGTGGCCAAAACTGCCCATAGAATCCATGGCATGACGCTGGTGTATAGCTACAACCAACTATATACTTACATTGAGGTTGGGTGTGAGCGCAATCTAACAGATGTGGATGAGTTGGCTTAGGTCCTTAGGGTAGAAATTTGATGTTCCAAGGCCACTCATGTAAGAAAATGCACAACATTTTCCAAGGAGTGTACACTTTCTGGCTGGTGCAGAAGGTTTCAGGCCTAGAAATGGTTGCATCGCTTTGCTGAACATCAACGCTCGAACTACATTTGAACAGTGTTCAAATCCCCTGTTGGTTGATGATTATAGGGTATTTTACTAACCAATATATCGAGGATTTTCACAATCCATTTTATAGGGTAATCCCTTTCAAGCAGCCAGTATATACAGGAACAACACAGGATTTTTTTAAAAAAATATGTATATAATACGTATAGATAAGTTGTAGTCCAAAGATGGGGTATATACCGAAGTTATGGCATTCTCATGGAGAACCGGTAATGATTCACCATGGGAGCTTTGGGGTTCCCTACTTTTGGACAGACCCTTTTTTTGCAAAGATAGATATGGTTCCCATCAGACAATCAACCATGTTTAGATTGGTTCTCAATGGAATCCGCGGATGTTCCACGCTGTTCTATCCTTTTGGGGGTTGTTCCAACTAGTTCCAACGAGGAATTGGAGGCCATGGAGCAGTGCATTGGCAGCTTGAGTTGCTCAGCGATAAACCATCACCATCTCGGTGATCCCCTCCAACTAAATCCAACTACAGTTTTTTGAACGGTTTAAGACAACAACCAAGCACATCAATTCAGGGCGAATCTGAACTAGCTATATTTGGAAGGTCTGTATTGTTTTCCTGTACACAATCATTAACCGTAGAGTATTGCTGTTTCAATGTACCACTTTTGTTTTATTCCATCCTGTTTGAAATGATCCGACTTGACTACTATTTCTGTCCAAAAAGTTGTGGCGTGAGAACTGATTATAAGCTACCATATTGCCAGAAATTTAGGGCATAATTTCCTCAAAAATTACAAACAGATGGTATCCACATCCCGAACGTGGATGCTACTAAACTGACTAATCTCCATGGGTTTGCGCAAATTCAAACAGAATTTTGTTACCTTGGATGTTTGGATGTTTCCAGATCCCCATCCCCGAGAACCCAATTCTCGCTAGGTCAAGTGCTGGATGCCTCCTGCGATTTTCCATCTACAGAGCCAGAGCTGGCGCCTACAGCACCAGAACCTCCAACTCAGCCTCTAGAAAGACGAGGCGAAGTTCCAGTGTCACCCCCTGCCGTTGCACTGGCCAAATTTCTACAGGATGGGGACGACCGGTTGGCGTGTCCGACCGCCCTCCCCGCCCCGGCTCCAAGGAATCCAAGGAGCCAGCCGCCGATCACGCCGGTCACGCCCTCGCATCCGCCCACATGGAGTCCGACGGTGGAGATGGGGATTCCACCACCACCTGCCATCCCACCGCCTCAACCGCAAGATCTGGACCTGACCGAACGCCTGTCGGGATTTCGCACCGGCCCCGATGCTTTTGAGACACCAAATAGGGCAACCCCAGCAGCTTCCAGTGTGGCGGCGCAGCTGTTTTCCATGCCTGCAGTGGTGCCGGATCATACCAAGATGTTCGATGAGTTGGGTGTTTTGGCTACGGGGATGGGCAGGGCCTGGATGGACCAAAGGTGTGCCTATCTGTGTGCCCTCCAAATTGTTGACAATTCATTGGTAAAGTTCGCAGAATCATCAACTACCGATAGCCACCCACTTGCCAATCCTTGACTCTAAAAATTGGATGAGTAGAAAAACTGCAGGAACCTTCCATACCTGGGGGTAAGACCATGGTTTCCTGTAGATTTTCTTTTAAACCAACTCATTGAGAATCATATGTGGCAATTGAATCGCCATTAAATTCCTATTGTTGATGCGTAAATCCCATTCAAATCCCATAAAAAAAACACAAAAACCCATTAAAAACCCACTAAAATCCCATTAAAAATCCCATTAAAATCCCATTGAAATATATCAAAATCCCATCAAAATCCCATGAATTCCTGGTAAATCGCATGAAGTCTCCATTTTGGGTTCATAGCTGTGATGATTTTTTTTCGCTTGGATCCAAGGATGGAACCCATGGCCACAAACACCCGACGCCGCGGCTTGCGCGGCGGCGCCAGCCGTGGCGACGAAGGAGTGGTGCCCGGTGGTGCCCCAGTTCGGAATCCATCAGTTGGTTTATTAATGTTTATAACATGTTTATAACATTTTATAACTATAGGATACTATACTATTACGTAGCTTAACTATGGTTTTTGCTAGATATATATATATATATACCTATAGTTAAACCTAGTTTTAAAGGGTGTTATAGTTTTATAAACCAAGAAACGTCACTAACTACAGTTGTAGCATATTATAACATATTATAAATTGTAGCTATTGGAGTGATGTAGTTCACGGGGGGCACCACCTTTTATGAGTTTGGGGTAATTCTTGACTATTCTTGACGCAGCAAAGCAGAATCTGAAAGGTCTTGTTACTGTTTGGCAGAAACCCAGTATTTTTATGTTCACGCTTCATGAATAGTGGAGCTTGAATCTAATTCACCAACGTTGCATTTCCATGAATGCCAGCTCAACGTTGAATCTAATTCACCAACATTTGCCAGCTCAACGAATTTATGCAAAACGGTCGTTCTGTTTCAATCGTTAAGCCTATGATTTGGGACAGACTCTGGTACATCGAACCCGGAACGGCTCAAGCATGTTATGCTTGATCATTTGCTACCTATAATGCCTATATAATCACTGATTGGTGATTTGGAACGTGGCTTTTATGTTTCCATATATTGGGAATGTCATCATCCCAACTGATGAACTCATATTTTTCAGAGGGGTAGGTATACCACCAGCCAGATCATGTTTTTTTGTTACCAAAACGTCAGCCCAGGATTGATGAACTCCGGTTGATTAAGCATCAGGCTTCATCAGCGATGAATTGCTACGCAGCAACTGACAGTAACATGAAAGCCTCTCTCCACACAGAAGGGCAGCAAATTACCCATACAAATAATATAAACACATATTAAAAAACAACGGTTTCTAATGGTTTCTATGAAATTGAGCTATTCTGTTGTATCTTTGGTGACAGGCGTTTAGCCGTTTAGCCCGTAACCATGGTCCAATGTGAACGATGCGACACATGCGAAGGAACAGGCGGCAAGTGCAGCTGCCGGCGAGGCGACCCAGGCGACTGTGGCCTGGCCTACTTGGGATGAGTTGTGGCCTGGTGAATGGAGGAATGGATTGACTAATCAATAGGTACACATCATTAATATACATTAATATTTATATATATATATTATAATTTATTAACATTAATATACATTAATACATTTATGTGAATACTAATCATTAGTATACTAATTGTTGTATAATGGATGTTCAATAATACGAACATCCATGGCTGCCATCGCTATAATGTGTACTATCTAGTAATATCAAGCATGTCGTTGTTAATGCATGTTCATGGATGGTATCTAAAAATATCTAAGATCAGATGCAACGCGAATGTTCTGAAACTAATGTACTGTATTTTTTTTTCGGTTCCACGTTTCGGTGGGTCAAATACAGTATCATTATTATCACATATATATATATATTTACCTATCTACATATAGTAATCATCATAACAATAATAGCAACATTATAACAATAATAATCATCAGCACCATCACGTGCCTCTTTAGTTGTTGAAGTTGTTCTTTGAAGGGTTGAATAAAGTCGAATGTTCTAAAGTTGTAAAGCTTGTGCCACCGTGCGACTGGCAAGCCATGAATATGCAATGACACCTCGTTGCTGGTTAGGTTGCTGGTTTCAATTCTTTATTTCCCACAAACAAATCCCACATATTTAGGATATGTTAAAATGATCCCCACTAAGACTACAGATTTGTTGCCGGCAATTGACACTGATTGAATTCTATTCTGACCTTCTCCCTGAGGAGCGTCGATGGCCGGCGACCGTGACTTGGACAGTTTTGGCGATCGTTTTTTGTCATCGCCAGGTATTTGGTTGCCAAATGTTGCCAAGGAATCTAGGGCATCTAGGGGTAGTGGGTTGGTTCATGTTGGTTCTGACAGCTACGAAGAAGCTTGAAGCTTCAGCTGACCTTCAACAGTTTAGTTTGCCCAAATGTTCAGGACATCTGTTGGGGGTGTAGATATCCTCAGGATTCCTTTACGGGGCCCAACTGGGCCCAGTTCAGAAATCAGTTGCTTCACCTGAGAGGATGCGCCTGAAAATCTTCGATCCAGGATCCACATGGATTCACCCAACCTTCAGTTCAAACATGCTGAAACCATAGCCTGGATATGCCTGGATCCTGTCTCCTGGAGCCCTGCTCACAGTTGCCCTGCAGCGGATTGTTATATATTTTTATGGGTTTCGTCAACGTTTCATCCAATGAGAATGATATTTTTGAGGCGTTCTTTTGTGGAAAGTTTCCAGGCTTTCCAGGCTTTCCAGGCGTTCTTTTGGATGGTTTCACCAGTGAATTCCTTCTCTGACGCCCCAGGTAACTGTTGACACATCGGCACCGCTGCTGGGCCGGTGTGCAGTAGTGTACCCCCCAATGATTTCAATGGCAGCTGAACATTGTGGAAAACTGGTTGGAAAAATGAATGAAGATTATGATTGGATCAAGCTGTGGATAGTTAGAATATGTTAGAATGGCTTATGTTTGAGTCGTTATATAGATTTTGGAGCACTGGTGAAATCTCAAGACTTGGGTGTCGAGTACGTTTTGGATTTCACGAGAAGCAACCGGGATGTGGCTGACATCGCTTGACGCCGCGTCTCTTTTTTCTTTCTTTCAAGAAAATCTCAAGGGTTGTTTCCAGACAAGGCGAAATGTGGCATGTAGGATCTACCAGGTAGGACTTTGAATCAACAATTTATGAGAAGCTGCCCATACCCAAAAAAAACAAAGTCAAGTGGGGATAATTTGAGGTAGGGTTGAACATAAATTACCAACTTGAAAGCGGTGTGACTCTCCCTACCTCTGTCAGTTTTTGGAGATGCTCGGGCCAGCAATTCTTTCATGGGTGAACAAGAAGAGCAGGTGCCCCAACTCGTTGTGCAACAAACCTCCAAAACCAACAAATCGCTGGATGATATATCTACAAATATTTGATAGGTATAAGAAGCACAACACTTGTATAAGATACATCATTGATGATAGGTATACACTCCGAGACTACATCGTGATTCAGGGTGTATCAGCCGTTCAAAAAGGCCATTCTCGGAGCAGCCAAGGCCCAGTCTTAGTCGAAGCGCGACAGCGCCGGTGGCTAAGGTGGCCATGGGGGTACCCAATAGATGGATGGATGACTGGGGGTCATGACCCACTGGAACCCCCCCATATGTTGAGTGATTTCATCTCTTGTCATGGGATGATCTTTGGCCGCCAGGCCTTGGCTGTTTTAATCTATTGCATATGGATGGTCAAAGTTTTTACATCAACCTTGCTTGTTTTGACAGAAATTCTGGCTGCGGTGGGTAGTTGACTCATCACCATTTCCGCCAGTCAACAAAAGTCTCACTCCAAGCTGACCTATGTGTCTTACGGTCAACCCCCAAAAATCTATGGTTTAGTACTTGTAAACACAACGCAGTTATGCACAGGCACCGTCGTTACGCGAAACAATTAAGATGGATATTATCCATGTAGATTCACAGTCGCTGTAACCATTACTGTAAATGATGGATCAGCCAGATTGTACTGCGGGCAATTGATAGCGCCAGAGGCGTCAAGTACTAGTTACTAAAAGTTACCCATACGCAGTGAATTTCATTGTAATGTTCAACTAAACAATTATGCATAATTATAGTACCATTGCAAATGAGGATCAAACATTGGTCGTTCACAATCTCTGTTTGTCGTCCTCACCAGCAGTTTAAGTTACAAAATTAAGTAAACTATATCTTAAAATGGCGAACTAAATCCAACTCAACAATCTAATCTACTATATAATTTATATAAGCAATATATTCGATGTATTTCGATGTTATGGTTGCTAGTATACGTCGATGAGTAACCTGATCTAGTCACATGTTTCGACACTAGATCATCAACAGTCTAAGGTCGATAATCCCATCACCCGAATATTCAACACCCAATCAATCGTTCCAATGGAATGTGAAAATTCCCTACTAAACCATAGTTATAAGATGTTATAATATGTTATAAGTTAACTACTAAATTCATCAGTTCCCATATTAAACCTATATCCCATAGGATCCATGTATGCAATATATGGTAACAGTTACCATCAATATACCGCCCAAATGTTAGCATATATACCATACACGGATCCTATGGGTATCAACCTATAAACATAGGTTAATCAGTTCCTATTAAAACAGAAAACGATGAATTTCCCATGGACCTCCAGGCAAGCCGCGCCACCATGAAGGAAGTCGTGTCCAGAGGAGCGGGCAACGCCAGCAACGCCGTCAACGCCAAGTGCCTGGGTGTCATGGTAAAGATGATTTATATTTAGATTTAGATATACCTACATATTTTTTTAAAAAAATATCATAGTCTATTATATTTGAATCTATTTAATATTTATATAGCCTCATGATATTTATACGTATGATAGACTTCCAACAGATATTTGCCGATTAAAACCATTCAGTATAGTGGACTCACAAAGAAACGGATCCAGCCGTAGCTTCTCGGAAGACGGAAGATATTCGGGCTATGATTTGGAGTAAGTAGCTTCGAGAGGGAAGTATTTGGATCCATTCCCTTTGGCAATAACACATGGGGGTTTCCTGGAATGGGGGTACCCCAAAATGGATGGTTCATAAGGGAAAATTCTACTAAAATGGATGATTTGGTGGTACCATAATACTATACATATATATATATTATGTACTTATATATATATATATATATTTGGGTAAATTATAACGACCTCACTGTTCTCCCTCACTGGGAATCATGGTTAGTAAGAGAAATCATCCCCAGATGGCCTTAATTCAGGTTTTTGAAATATGATAATTTACCCAGATAAATAGTATAAGCATTGGAAAATAAGTGGTTCTGTGAATGGGAATAGCAAGAATTTTGATGGCCTCCCCCTCCGACTCCAAATGTTGCCTTTTTTAACGGGAAGATGATGATAAGCAAATGTGCATAGAATGGGTATACCTGATTTTTCGACAAACCCAAATTGTTCACATTGCCCAACATCGGAGACTGTGAGCTTATTGAACTTTCGCAATACTTGGAGGGATTATGAGCCTATGAGATGAAGCCAACGGGGTGTAAGCTTATGATGGTGTATTCCAGAGTGTCTACCCCATTCCCCGACAAACCCACAGTGAAAGTAAGGGACGAGCGGTAGATTTTGGGATCCAAAGTAAGAATATAGGGTGAATATGGGTGGACATAGTTACCTAAATAACCATTAAACAACCATTTAATTTAGTATGGGAATGTTGGGATGCCCACTTTTTTTTTGGCTCTTGGGTTCTTGGGTGCTTGAAGTTGGATGTAGCCTGACGTAGCGAAATCATAGAACATTTCGTTGACTCTGCATGTAGATGCTTTGTGTGAGTGCAGCTTGGAATGTCATTTTAACATATTTTAACAATTCTAAGGGTAGACCTTTCCGGCACACCCCAGCACACAGAACCTTTATTTCGGTTAGTCAATCAAGTACCATGATTATTTATGTGTATGATATTTACATATATTTACTATTGACCCAACATGCTGTATGAACGTGCAACCTTTTTGTAGATTCTGATAAAACGGTTACAGTACCATGGTGTTTTTTGGTATATGGGGATGGGTCAAAACCCTATCCCCCTGTAGTTCACATCAAAATAGCTGGGTTAAAATGGATGTGAATAACCCACTATAGTAATGTATCTATAGGTATTGACCCATACCCATACCCATGTGTTTTTTGGTATATTACCCATAGGATCCATGTATGGTATATATGCTAACAGGACTGGGGTATATTGATGGGATCCATGTTACCATATATGGCAGCACCATGGATCAGTCATGGGTTATGAATGGAGGCCTATTTTTTTTTGGATTTTTTTTCTTTTACGTTTTTGGATTTTTTTTTTGGGTTTCTTGTTTTATCTTGCTTTCTCCTTTTTTTTTTTGCGTTTTTGCTTTTGTGCTTTTTTGTTTGTTTTTTTTGTTTTTTTTTGCTTGTTTGCTTTTTTTGCTTTTTTGCATGTTTGCTTTTTTGCTTGTTTGCTTTTGTGCTTTTTTGCTTTTTGCTTTTTTTTGATTTTTTGCGTTTTTGCTTTTTTGCTTTTTTGCTTGTTTGCTTTTTGTTTTTTTGCTTTTTGTTATTTTTGCATTTTTTGCTTTTTTGCTTTTTGCTTGTTTGCTTTTGGCTTTTGGCTTGCTTTCCATGGCTTTTGGTGGTATTTTTAGTATGTCAAAATTGCACATTTTTCAATACACTAGTTTGAATCGACTATATTCATATATATATATTTATGTTTAAATTAAAATCATAATATATATATATATGTGTATATATTATATGTATATATATATATGTATATATATATATGCATTTATATACACACTTGTATATTTATATCTAGATATATTTATATTATTTATATTTTCTACTTATATATATATATATTATATATATTTACATATTATTACTATTTATGTTCAAATTCAAATATATATATATTTACATATATATATATATTTACATATATATATATATTTACATATATATATATATTTACATATATATACATATATATATATTTACCTATATATATATTTACATATATATTTATATATATATTTATATATATATATACATATATATATGTAAATATATTTATATATTTATATTTATGCATGTATATATACACTTAAATATATATTATATTGATATATTTAGATTTACATATTCATATTGATATTTTTTATATTTATATTTATATATTTATTTTTATATATTTATATTTACATATAAATATATATTTATGTACCTATATATATATACATTCATATGTATATACATATAAATCATATAAATGTATATATATATAAAGAAGTATGTATCTATAAGTATATGCACTGTATTCCACATGTTTCCAGGGTGCATGTCGTGTAGTCTATACACCTTGAGTATCACATTCAACCCAGCACCTTGCATGTAAAATAGGTGTTTCCAATCTGCTTTGGCGGGGAGGCGCTGCGCCCTCCCCCCAATCCCCCCCCTCCCGCTTTTTTTAATTATTTAAATTCAAACTTGCACACTTTTCAATACACTTGTTTGATTCGACTATATTAATATTTTGTTAGAAATTATATATATATATATCTAGACATATATATATATATAGACACACGTATACATATATATATGTATATGTATATGTATATATTTGCATTTATATATACACTTATATTTATATATATTAATGTACTTATATAAATGTATATATATATATACATACATATTAATATGTATATACATATCACTGTATATATATATTTATAATTATATAACTATAAGTATATATATATATTATAAATACACATACATATTTACTTATAGATATACAGACGTATACATATATATATATATATGACATATTTGTGGTTGTTTTTATACACAACTTGCATCCCAACATAAACAACAAATAATCATGTAATTATACCTAATTACATGTTGTATCCCTAAACCCTAAACCACACCCTGCATATACATACATACATACATACATATCTATATATATATATATATAGATTGATTGATTGAAGAAAACCAAAGAAACCGTGCAGAAAACGATGGAAAATTGAAGAAAACCATGGAACAATTGAAGAACACTATGGAAAAATTGAAGAAAACCATGGAAAACTTGCAGAAAACCATTGGAAAACCATGGAAAATTGAAGAAAACCCGGGAAAAATTGAAGAAACCAATGGAAAAATTGAAGAACACCATGGAAAACTTGCAGAAAACAATGGAAAATTGAAGAAAACCATGGAAAATTGAAGAAAACCATGGAACAATTGAGGAAAACTATGGAAACATTGAAGAAAACCATGGAAAAATTGAAGAAAACCATGGAAAAATTGAAGAGGCACGAACCCCAAAAAAAATTCCAAAACTGTAAAAAAAAAATACCAAAAACAATTCTGCACCCTAACCGTCACTGTGATACCAATCCACTTGATCTACGGCGTTACGACATAGCTGGTGGATGTCTTGCGACAGATGATACACCCTCTGGGTATTTAACGTAGCTCTGGAGAATCACCATGTTTAATATAGGTAAATCATCAAACAAAATCTATAAATGGGAAAAAATCCATAGCTATTTTGAAATAACCAGAGGTAATTACAATGTTTTTTTTACAGTATATAGGTTCTATATTATAAATTATATATACTATATCGGGATATAATAAGAAATCATATGTATGTATATATATATATATATTATACATGACTCACACACATCTCAAAATCTCCAGAAGCAAAGATGAGCCAGGTAAGGCAAGACTGATATGACAAGAAAAACATCATAGAGGCGTTTCAGCAGCCATCATGAAGGAACAAGGGATCCAGCGACAATTAGATTCACAACATTCAAAATTCCAAGTAATTCCAAGTGATGAGTGAGGAACACCTTAAACAAAAACCAGCACATCACATCATTCAAACAGCTTTTCCCCATCATTACCCTCTGGTGAACTAACATAGCAATGGAAAATCACCATTTTTAATGGGAAAATCCACTATTTCTATGGCCATTTTCAATTGCTATGTTAGTTCACCAGAGGGTAACAGGTTTGTTTTCCACCTCGATGACACCGAGCCCGAAGCCCAAAACTGTCCGTCGTCCAGGTTGGCCCCGCGTCCCAAGCCGAAACCCTGCGCGGCGCCGTGCGTGGCGCCGGTGCAGCGAGCGGGTCTGCAGGTGGGGAGCGACTCGAATCAGACCTGGAATAGCTAGGAAAATTGGGGATGTCAATGGGAATTTCATCATGAACAGATAAATTGCAGGGTTTTTTGTGAATTTACTGGAGGATAATTGGGATTGAAGCATATTGAAGCATCAACTTTAGGGATTTTTCTTGGAATTTCATGGGATTTCATTGGGATTCAATCTGGAAAATTCCAATTTTTAGTGGCTAAATCATCTATGCACCAGGTCGGATTTGTGGTGCAACAACTGGGGTAATATCAATGATACTCTTTGGTAATTTATATAACAATTTGCTATGATACACCATAGACCATTTAGTTTGATGATTTACCTATTAAAGATCGTGATTTTCCACAACTATGTTTATATTACTGGAATTTACTGGAGGGTACCCCCATATATTTGTTCAACTGGGAAGATAACCAATAAATAGAGTCTACTGTCTACTTCTATACAAATTGTATTACCCATCAAACATGCGGTTTATACATGACAAACACATTATTTTTGGGATGATATACTATTATATAACTATATACTATATTGGACCAGATAATTGACCTTTTTTGTTACAATCGTTTTGAGGGTGGTACATGTCCATCCATTTCCATGTCCATCCATATCCCAATAAATTATCCTATATATCCTAATAAATTCTCCAATAATATATCCCAATTATAATCCATGTCCATCCACTTCCGAGTTTTTTTTTTTTTTTAAACGTTAATATGTTAACGAACATCCACGGCTTTACACATCGTCAGTTCACCACATCGGTCCGCGGAGGCAGAAGTCACGGGTGTTTTGGTGAAGCCTTTGCCCAGCGCTCTGTCGCAGTCGCAGCTGCTGCGCGCCCTGGGGGAGGATGGCTTCGATGGACAGATCGCAGCTTGGCATCGTCGAGGATCGTCAAGGCCTAGCGGGTTTAAAGGATATGTCTTCATATATTAACCATGATTATATGATGATATTATATGACTATTATATGATATTATGGTATATTATAACATATCTGAAGATGTTACAATGTTACAATCTGAGGATGATGTTGATGATATTGATGATATTAAACATATTGTAACCATCAATATCATCTTCAGATATGTGGAACCCCTATTCTGAAGTTCGTGTTCCTCTTGTCATTCTGATCTTTTGCGACACGCACAGTTGTGCTTTAGGATATGGAGGTTTCGTGATAAGTGTGTGTCGTGGCATACCCAAGACCCTCCAATGATACATTTATTTGTGCATATTATTGATTTTATTTTGCTCGTGCTGTGGATTTTCGCTCGTTTGCAAAAAACTGCTCCTTTGCAGAAAAAATGCTCGAGGGGTTTCATTCCTTTCCTATTGTCAGTTGGATTTGTTACGGTTTTTGAATTTGCGGGTTTTTGCTCTTTTATGCGGATATGTGCGGCTTTTTTGTGTAAATTTTCGCTCGAACTAATGTCGCATCAAAGCGAACAAATCATGTTTTCAGTCGAGCTGGGGTAGCCAAGAGAAAATAGGTCGAACTCAGGGAAATTGCTCGGATCAGAAATTTGCGCTACGAACTGGAAAAAGTGTATCGAGTTGTCGATTTCTGTATCAAATGACCATAGGGGCAAAAAAAAAGTGCTACGTTGGAAGGTCCTGGACATGTCATGGCATACATGTCAGACTTGATGTTTGAAGAGATATTGACATGAAACTTGCCGCAGCAAATGTTGGAATAAGTGCCAGAATATATGTTTGAATGCATGTCAGGATATTGTTGTCACACACAAATTGCCAGGGCAAGTGTGAGAATATATATCATATGAACTTTGCCAGATCACCTGTCAAACAACATGTCAGATGTGTTGTGTGAGATTTGCCAGATCAAATGTAAGACCATCATATGTTTGAGCTGCTGTCAAAAACTATGTGAGCATATTTGCCCAATAAAAGTTAGGATATCATGGGATACGTGTTATATGTTGGTCTGTTGGTCATGTGTATATTTCGGCCTTGATCAGACGAAGTGACGATTCTGAACGAATGGCGGAATCCATGGACCCACAGAATTCGAAAATCTCGCTGGGTTTTCCCATGGTGTTTGCTGAGCTGGAGCTGGGGATGGCTGAAGTTGTTTTTCTTTTTTTTTGGGGGGGGGAAATCCTTTATAGCGACTATATAAATCTTTGTAAATGGAAGTTCTAATGGGAAAATCGTCTAGAGACTAGAGTCTATATATAGAAGAGGAATTTCCATTGCTATGTTTGGCTACAGGAAGGTAAGTTTAAACTGTTTTAGTCGCCCAGTAAATCCATACATGTTTTTTTTCCCCACCTGCCAGGTGAGGGTTGTTAGATTTTATGTCAGTTGCCTCCTCCTCCTTCTCCTCCTCCTCCTCCGCCTCCTCCTGCCTCGTCCTCCTCTCCTCCTCCTCCTCGTCCTCCTCGTCGTCCTCGTCGTCCTCGTCGTCCTCGTCGTCCTTGCTCAACTGCGCCCCGCGATCCACAGTGTTCTCTGCCCGGACCTCAACCACGACCATCCACGCCCAGTGTTCCCTGCCGGACCTCAACCACGACCATCCACGCCCAATGTTCCCTGCCGGACCTCAACCACGACCATCCTCGCCCAGTGTTCCCTGCCGGACCTCAACCACGACCATCCACGCCCAGTGTTCCCTGCCGGACCTCAACCGCGAGTATCCACGCCAAGTGTTCCCTGCCGGACCTGTAGGAAGATATGGGACAAAGAATGTGCAGAGTTAGAAAGTTAGAAGAGAATGTCAGAAATATATGTCAGAAGATATGCCAGAAGATATGCCAGATAGAATGCCAGATAGAATGCCAGATAGAATGCCAGAAGATAAGATGCCAGAAGATATGCCAGATATATGCCAGAAGATATGTCAGATAGAATGCCAGAAGAAGATATGTCAGATAGAATGCCAGAAGATATGCCAGAAGAATATATGCCAGATAGAATGCCAGAAGAATGCCAGAAGATATGTCAGATAGAGTGCCAGAAGATATGCCAGATAGAATGCCAGAAGATTTGCCAGATAGAATGCCAGAAGATATGCCAGATCATATGCCAGAAGATATGCCAGATAGAATGTCAAATAGAATGTCAGAAGATATGTCAGATAGAATGCCAGAAGATTTGCCAGTAAGAAAATGTATAAATGTCATGGTGGGGTCACACGAAGTAAAGTATTTTTTTTTCGGTGGTCCTGCGTATACAAGTCTGACCATAAACTACTTTGGTCCGCATCAAAGTTAGCACGTCTCATTGGTGGAGCTGGGTTTTTTATCAACGAATGCCCCTGGAACCTAAGCCGCTGACATATACTGAATATTACCTTCATGATATTTGAGATTTCATGATGTGTGAGCGCGTACCAAGGGCGGCAGCTGTGACAACTTCATTATTTTTCATGATGTGTGAGACGGTTAAGCTTTTCCACGCTGGCTTGATCACTTGGAATGGTTGTTTTGGTTCTTCCATTGCTTGGGTTCGCAAGTCTCTTCAGAAACTTGGGTGGACGGAAAGATCCCCTCATGTTTGGCAATCTAAACATGGTATCATTTCTTTGGATACCCCTGTTGACTGTTTGGGTGAGTCCCTTCACTTCATTAGAAATTCCTGGCGTGAGACGCAGTTCCGTGCCTGGTTGTGCCAAAAACGACGAGAGCCTAGACAGTTCTTGTCTGATTATTCCGTTGAACAGATGGTTTCCTTTTTTGATGAAATTGATTTCCATGCTTTGCGTGTTGGCATTAAAGACAATGCTTGGCAGAGACATGTTGCCTTGGGGGCGACTGTTTCCCCTGCTGCTTTGGCCAAGATGAAACAAGATAATGAGCTGGGTTGCCCTTTTTGCTCTTGCTCTGTTGCTACCTGGGAGCACATGGCTTGGTTTTGTCCTCAATTTGAGAACAGGCCTGTTAAGCCTCAAAACCCCCTCACGGCTAGGTTTGGTTGGCCGACTCTTAATGGTGACACTAGTGTCTTAAAGTATCTTGCTAAAGTTGCTGCTACGGTTGTTGAATGTCGTTATACGGATTCACACGAAGCTGCATAGGAATGTAACCTGTTGTTCCAAGGACCTGGGATTCTAAGGACTCTGAGGTCACTTTTCCAGCTGCTTGCGTACCAAGGGCGGCAGCTGTGACAACTTCATTATTTTTCATGATGTGTGAGTCATCACCTTTGCTGCATCACGGGGGTTTCGAGATGCTGAGGACTACTGCAGTTTGCCAGAGTTTCAGGATAGCCAAGGTCCTCGGCAGGCTGCTGGAAGCACCTGGTAGGGATCATAGATGGGAAGCCATGAAGGCAAATCGATACATGAAGGTAATCATTGTAAACCATGGTAAATCATAATCTTCGGAAGATACAGTAAATGAAAATAAAATATGGTGATGTATGGATTTGGGCCAAACATGATCCAAAAACTCTCTCAAATTTGGGCAAATGAATATGAAACACGTAGTCACATCGTGGTCTATCTAAACTAGAGACCACGCAAGCATAGGAGCATGGCGTTATAGGGTTCCCAACTTGACGTTATAGGGCTCCCAACTGGCCCCTGAATGCGGGAACACAAATCCAAGGTCCCCTCAGCCAAGAATACCAACAGACGTGCACTGGTTAACGGTTCCAAATGTTGATTTTTCCCTTGCACACAGATGAACATTTGATCCCAACTGACATGTTTTTTCTAGGATTTGGTGAACTTGATTAGATGGAAAACTGGTTGGTTCATTGGTTCACTATAGAATCATGTCGTTTGTGACCAGATCAAAGTTGATGTGCATGCCCCCATGTTGGATGCGCCTAGAAAAGGGTTTATGAGAGGACTCAGAAGACACCGTTATTGATTCAATCATAATATATAATAATATATATATATATGGACTATATATATATATATATATATAGAGAGAGATATACACCTTGTTACTCCTTAGATTTCCTTTCTTGCTGAAACCACCAGTTTCCTTAAACATGACTGATCCCGTCTTATTACTTACATCCTGATTTTCTCTTGCTTATACCCTCGTGCTTGGTGCTTAATTCCCACTTCTTGTGGGTTGAATATCCTTTGTTGAGAGTTAAAACTCCTAGCCTATGTTGTTGTACTATGTCATGTTGAATGATTTTGTTGCTGAAACTAAGCTTCATCGTTGCTTAGATATCGGACAAGTTGCCCCCCCCCCAGTTGCAAGTTGGTTTATAAATCCCAGTAACTAATAGTAAGTATAGTCTATAGATAGCTATGTCCCCCCAAATCACCGGCTTTCCTGGGCGACAGGCATGGCTCAACTTTCGCAGGCCCAGCTTTGCACAGGAGCACCTTGGAACGAAGCCCTGAGATAAATATATATATATATATGTATACAAATATCTTTAAGGTTAGTCATGGGGGATCCCCAAGTCACCATTATTGTTTCAATATGTTTAAATTGGATGATTTCGGGGTGCCCCCCCCCGACTTTGGAAACCTGCATATGTTTGCTTCCGAGGTGAGAAAAGATAGCTGGGAATGAGTGAATACAGTTGCAAAAGCTCAGTCGAATGGGGTGTTTGTGGAGAACTTCTTGCGGCTAATTACCAGAGGTTCAAATGTTTGTGAGATTATTGGTGATGCATAAGTTCGCTAAGCCAAGCTGGACGATCGTGAAGAAAACCAGCCAATACTGCCCAGTTCTTTGGCAGAACGATCAAAAATCATTTGTTATCCCTTACCCATAGGATCCATGTATGGTATATATGCGAACATTGGGGGTATATTGATGGTAAATGTTACCATATATAGCATACATGGATCCTATGGGTTACAGATGAGTAGGCCCTCCTCAGAGTATGGGGATTTTCCAGGATTGTTTACCAGATGTTCCTGATCCATGGCAAGACTAAGGCTTTGGCATGCTTGGCACGGACGCAGGCGCTTCAAGCACCAGGACAGAATTGGACTTTTTTTTTCATTCCCCACCTGCCAGGTGAGGGTTGTTAGATTTTATCAGAGCTGTTCTCCTCCTCCTCCTTCTCCGCCTCCGCATCCTCCTCCTCCTCCTCGTCCTCCTCCTCCTCGCAGTCCAGATCCCAGTGGGCACAGCCGGACCTCCACCGCGAGCGCCAGATCCCAGTGGGCACTGCCGGACCTCCACCGCGAGCTCCAGATCCCAGTGGGCACTGCCGGACCTCCACCGCGAGCTCCGCGACTTCCAGATCGCAGTGGGCACTGCCGGACCTCAACCGCGACTTCCAGATTGCAGCGGGCACTGCCGGACCTCAACCGCGACTTCCAGATCGCAACGGCCAGATAGAATGCCAGAAGATATGCCAGATAGAATGCCAGAAGATATGTCAGATAGAATGCCAGAAGATATGCCAGATAGAATGCCAGAAGATTTGCCAGATAGAATGCCAGAAGATATGCCAGAAGATATACCAGAACATATGCCAGAAGATATGCCAGAACATATGCCAGAAGATATGCCAGATAGAATGCCAGATAGAATGCCAGAAGATATGTCAGATAGAATGCCGAAGATTTGCCAGTAAAAAAATGTATAAATGCCATGGTGGGGATCATTCGAAGCGAAAAAAAATACTTTACTTCGTGTGATCCCCACCATGACATTTATACATGTTCTTACTGGCACATCTTCTGGCATTCTATCTGACATATCTTCTGACATTCTATTTGGCATTCTATCTGGCATATCTTCTGGCATATCTTCTGGCATTCTATCTGACATATCTTCTAACATTCTTTTTGGCATTCTATCTGGCATATCTTCTGGCATATCTTCTGGCATTCTATCTGACATATCTTCTGACATTCTATTTGGCATTCTATCTGACATATCTTCTGACATTCTATTTGGCATTCTATCTGGCATATCTTCTGACATTCTATTTGTCATTCTATCTGGCATATCTTCTGGCATATCTTC
The DNA here is from genome assembly GCA_947184155.2 of Cladocopium goreaui. Classification (NCBI taxonomy): domain Eukaryota; class Dinophyceae; order Suessiales; family Symbiodiniaceae; genus Cladocopium; species Cladocopium goreaui. The sequence continues at coordinate 161,415 of CAMXCT020006301.1, forward strand.
TGGCATTCTATCTGACATATCTTCTGACATTCTATTTGGCATTCTATCTGACATATCTTCTGACATTCTATTTGGCATTCTATCTGGCATATCTTCTGGCATATGATCTGGCATATCTTCTGGCATATCTTCTGGCATTCTATCTGGCAAATCTTCTGCCATTCTATCTGGCATATCTTCTGGCACTCTATCTGACATATCTTCTGGCATTCAATCTGGCATTCTATCTGGCATATCTTCTGGCATATATTCTGACATATCTTCTGGCATTCTATCTGGCATTCTATTTGGCATTCTATCTGTCATATCTTCTGGCATATCTTCTGACATTCTTTCTGACATTCTTTCTAACTTTCTTCTGCACATTCTTTGTCCCATATCTTCCTACATGAGGTCCGGCAGGGAACACTTGGCGTGGATCCTCGCGGTTGAGGTCCGGCAGGGAACACTGGGCGTGGATGGTCGTGGTTGAGGTCCGGCAGGGAACACTGGGCGTGGCTGGTCGTGGTTGAGGTCCGGCAGGGAACACTGGGCGTGGATGGTCGTGGTTGAGGTCCGGCAGAGAACACTGTGGATTGCGGGTCGCAGTTGGACGAGGACGACGAGGACGACGAGGACGACAAGGACGACAAGGATGACAAGGAGAACGAGGAGGACGAGGAGGAGAGGAGGAGGAGGAGGACGAGGCAGGAGTCAGGAGGAGGCAGGAGGAGGCAACTGACATAAAATCTAACAACCCTCACCTGGCAGGTGGGGAATTACAGAATGCCACGGCTATGGGAAGCTAAATAGCTTGTATAGTTGGATGTGAATCCGTGCAAAAATGGTGTCATGGGTTTACCCCGGACCCATACCCCTATTTGCTTGACTACAAACATGAATGATACAGTAGCAGCTGTGCTTCTTTAGCAACCTCGATTGCACCAGGAAGTGGCACTGCAGGCAGGGCAATCTGTATAAGGGAACCGGGATGCTGTCATTTTGAAAAGTTTTCCTGAAGCTTTCTGCGGCTTCTAACATGTGCGTATCTCCACTCATTGAACAAAAACAGGAGCCTTCTTCTGTATATAATTCCTTTCCCAAAATCCGATTGTTTGGAACTTTGTCTGAAAAAAAAACACAAATTGAGATAATGTAATTAGGTCCCACTATGGCTTCAGACCAATCCATAGGGAAGTTTGTCCGACCATGGAGTACAGATGATGAGTACGGGATATTCCAATTGCTTAATATGTTTTGGGAATCAGGATGGACGAATCCCTTGCAATATCCCTGCCCCAGCTATGTATAAGTTGATTTATAAAGACATCTAACTATATAATAGATGTATGTCTACCACATATATAATTACATATTTTATACATACATACATACATACATGCATACATACATACATGCATGCATACATACATACATACATACAGATATATACATATATATATACATAAATACATATAGATACATATATATATATATACACACATTGTTATTTTTATTATGTATTGTTATTTACATATATATATATATTCACCGTTAAATATCGTAGTAAAACTGGTGAAGTCAGCAAACTTCAGCTCTCGTTTAGAGGCCCAGCGTTCTCGGGGCACCGAGGTGGTGCAGTCCCCCTACCAGGGCCTGGAAGAGAACCTGAAGCGATGCAAGATGCACGAGGCTGGTGGGATCCGCTGGGGAAATATCAACGATATATCCTATATATATATATATCCTATATATGTGATATAACGGTGGGGAAATATCACATGTATAATATGTATATCAATGGGGAATAACTATGTGATATATACATATATATATAGAATATATATATATGTATATATATATATGTATTCATGTTAGCCAGACTATGTCTACATATTTTCGTTAAAACTGTTGATGATATATATATATACATGTTTTCTTACATATTAGGTGATGCACATGATCTTGCAAGCATTGATTATCTATAATGAGTTACTATATGTCTTAACTTGGCAACACCAATTTTGTACAACTATGGCTACAGATCATCTCCAGATCATCTCCAATGGCTTACCTGGCCAAGCTGGATGCCAGGTATGTGTTTACCTTTGGTTGGGGCCAAATTGTTGTTGTTGTTGTTGGTGGTGGTGGTGGTGGTGGTGGTTGGTTGTTGGTTGCTTGGTTGCTTGGTTGGTTCGTTCGTTCCTTGGTTCGTTTGTTTGTTTGTTCGTTTGTTTGTTTGTTTTGTTGTTGTTGTTGTTGTCGTTGTCGTCGTCGTCGTTGTTGTTATTGTTCTTGTTGTTGTTTTCGCATGAAAATAAACTCATGGATTTCATATTTTTTCTCAACCCCCTGCCAGTAAGATTAAACGTGTTAAGGTACCAGAAGAGTCTGGCCAAACGTACCATAAGATAACACTTTTCATGCATCATGTTTCTTTTTGCCACCAAGAGTTTTCATCGCTAGATCATCAAACCATGAAAATGAAAGTGATTGCATCCAAATTTTCTAGGTTCCAGATGTGCTTAGCCATGACAATTTAGTAGTTCAAGGGACAACCACAATTTTGTTTGGGTCTGGGAATCTAAGTCCCGCAGTATTGTTTGAAGAGAAAGACTAGATTGTTTCTTGTCTATTTTGGGGTTTCAACCAATTTCTATAACTTCAACCAATCCAATATGTAATATAAAATAACCTTAAAAGAATAATCCTAAATTAACCTTCATAAACTAATCCGAAAATCACCATAATCCAATATAATTAATACAATGTCATAATCTGATCAAAAATGTTTCTACTGTGGAAGTTGCGAAATCCACCAGTTGATAGGTGCTAAACAAGCTAAACATCCCAGTTTATCCCATGTTTTTATAGGGTTTCAATCTTCCAAGCTGGGCAGGACGAGATGCCCTTTGTGGCCCTGGATGCCTTGACTGCCGCGCAGCCAGAGCCCGCAGAGCGAGGTCGGCGGCGCTGGGAGGGCTGGGACATTGGTGAACAACGGCTTGGGAAAAGCAACAAACATGGGTTTTACAACAAACATGGGTTTTACTTTTACATGGGTTTAAGGAGTTGAAATTCGTTTAAGATGGTTTTGAATAGCATTTAGATATTTAGGATGATTAGGATGGGTTTGAAATGGTTTTAAGATGGTTTTAAGATGTGAATTGTGTTTTGACACTTTGGAAAAACAAATGGACCAAAGATCTTCAAAATCCGGGAGAAGTCCATCCGCAGGAGCCTCCAGCAGTGCCTCCCGCGTCAAGCCCGACCCCGGCCGATCCGCAGCCAAGCGGGACCGGCGGGACGCCGGGGACGGCGACGGCGATGCTACGGAAGGCGAGAAATCCAGGGACCTTTTGTCTATAGAAGAATTGTGCCAGCAGCCACCAACCAACCAACCAATGAAGCAAAGAAGTAAGCAACGAAGCAAGCAAGCAAGCAACCAACCAGCCAACAGAAACAAGAACAAGAGGGGTTTAACATGGTTTAACCCACCAAAAGAAGGGTTTGATGCTGGGGGGCATGGTTTTATATAGTGTATTTATATATGTTTATAGCCATGAATTCTCAGAACATATAGACTAGCAATAGCCATTCATTTTGATTAAAGTGTGATTTAATGTTGTCCAACGATATGCTATGAATTCTTGAATCACCAAACATGTTAAGCCATTTGGGATTGAAATTGCTAAGTGTGCCCATAAATCACCATGGGTTTCCCTCTATACTACTTCCTTAATTTTGAATTCCCCTCCTATATTGCCTTCAAATTAATAGGGCTTCTGGTGGTCCAATTAATATCAGGGGCCAAGGATTACCCATCAACAGTCAGACAAAATACCCATGAATGATGATGAATGGGGGGGGTTATCCAAACAATGGTTGGTCTCAAACAAACACTATGGAAGTTTCCTAAAATGCGGGTACTGGTACCCCCAAGCCATCAATTTGAATGGGAATTTTCATAATAAAATCAGAAAAGCCATCCATTTTGGGGTACCACCATTTGTGGAAATCACCATATTCACATCAGTTTGGGTCCATTTTGATCTGTGGTTTCTTTGTTTCATGTCCATATATACTTGGGATATCTTGGGATTATGCTATTTGACTTCAATGGGCTATATTGTGTTGGCTGAAACCACCAACCGGTTCTGTTGTAATACTTCTGGAGTGCATAGAGAATCCTCCAATGTCCAAATGTTCGATGACTGTGGTAACATTTTTAAAAGCAATCTCCAGAATGGGAATCCTGTTAAACCTGTAAGGTTGATTTTCCGGCCGGAAGTCGCATTTTTTGGAGGCATGCCATGTGAATCACATTGCGAGGTGTATCGATGCAGGTGATCTTCACGGACTTGCATGACTTGACATAGATGCTAGTGGCCTCCAAAACCTACCGTAATTTGATGGTGACCAATGGTGAAGAAGGGGGAGTATCCCGAAATTAGGTGATTTCAAATTTGTGAATCACCCATGGTACAGGATGATACAGGCATGTTTTATGATGAGGGGAACCAAGAACTTGCGTTGAAATCCGGTGATGGCAAGCATAGCACCATTGTAAATTGTATATGTATAATTATATTTATAATCATATATATATATAGATAGATAGATAGATGGAAGGATAGATGGAAGGATGGATAGATAGATAGATAGATAGGTTGTACAGGATGTTATACAGCTGTATACATGGGTAGTCCCTTTTTGCGTGTGTCAGTGTCTCAATGATGATTGAAATATCTCATGATGCCAGTAGGTGTTTCCGCACTTCTTGCTTGTTCCATGCCATTGCCGTTGCTTCCCTCCCCATGTTTTTTGCCCTGATTATCATGGTTGATGGTGATATCATGTTGGTGATTTATGAAGATTTCCCTCATCTTCCAGTCAGATAAGTAGCCCCAAAAATAACCAGGTAAAGTCACCACGGTTTCCAACTTCTCAGAGGTAACTGGAAGATTAGGCGTTGCTCATCTTCAATCCTCAGGTGTTTGGGAGCGAAAAGAAGGGCCAAGAGTGAAGCAAAAGGAGACTTGGATCCAACGTTTTTTGTGGGTTGATTGATAGTATGTACGTCCTGAAGTATCCTAAAGTAGGTAGAACATGGAATTTTCAATCATATTCCCATGCCCTTCTTGCATGTGAGGATGTTTGGAAATTTCCTCATTCTATCTCCAGTATAGCAGATCGAGATTGGTCAAAGACTAAACCCACAGAACCTCCCAAAGTGGGATCTCAAGAAAAAAAAATAGTAGCACTTACAGGAAGGTGCACCAACAAGAAGCTTGATTTAAACGAACATGAATAGGAATCCCGCAGATTGTGCTTTTCAGGTGTAGGTTTCTGTCAGAACCCCCCCAAAAAAACAATAAACAACCATAGCTAATAGGTGTATATTCTACTGACACCACTGGAAAACAATCATTGGAATGCCTTGCGGATGCCCTCCAGGAGCATGTCAATCCATGTTTATCACAGTTGAGTTGCCTGCATCATGTGTTGGAAGTGGTTCATTCCCAGCTGATTTTACCGAAAAACATGTGGCTACCTGGTCGTAAACTGGATGCACCAGCCCCATTTCGGATTATGTTGGGTGCTTACATCCCATAAATCAGTTCACACATCACACACAGATCTTTGATTTGTTGTTGAAGACACTCGTTTGTGAACGCATTGTGATGTCAATCGAATATTGATGTCATCGAAATTATGGCGGCCTAACAACGACATCAGTATAAATTTAAATAATGCATGAGTTAGCATACGGGGAATCATTCTGAGTTGGGAATTATTGTAGTTTGCCAGGTTGAACTTTGCAGTCAGTGCCTACTGGACTTTCCAACATTAAACCTTTTTGACATGTGTAGAAGACATGTCATTCATCGCAGTATTCGCGAATTCTACCCACTGTGGTGTGCATTCCATGGGCCTTTCAACATGAACCATTTTCGATCCATCAACGAAGAGCCAGGAGAGGATCAAACATGAGCCGGTGACTCCAAAGGACAGATTGGTTTTGGATCGAAAAAACTGGGCACCAGTTGGGACCCACACAATTGAACATGTTTTTAGATGTTTTTAGATAATACACATATGCAATCCATTATGGGGGTGATTTATTTGACCTATGATAAGGCCCTCAGAGACGCGATCGTGGTGGTGTAAGGCTTCTCGTGTGAATCGAATTTAGTCATTTTACGGTGGGGGGTCGATCCCCTCTAGGGGAAACTCTGCTTGTTTTCTTCTCCAATGTTTTTTGAGTTTTGTGTCAGTTCAACGGTAGTCTCTTAATGGAAATTGCTATTGCTACCTGGGAAGGTTTCTGTTTTTGTGGCCGTGACGTTTGGGTTATTGTTTCAAAGTGTTTGTTTGTTGTTCCCAACTGGTGCAGGATTTCGCAACCATCCACAGTATCATTGGGTTTAAAGAAGCACAGACAGCTGGGAGGTGCATGTGGCCATGAAACCACCCATACCCATGGTTTGAAGCCAATATGGATACTGTGCAATATTCTTGGACTGCATAGAAGTTCGATGGTTTTCGTATAATTTGGACATATTTGGGCATGGGTCAAAATTAAATCACCAAAATGGATCCCTTTGTGGGCCCGTTCGTGCACCATGTTGCGTCGCAGAATCATAATATCCGTGGACTATCCTCCTAGATCATCGAAGAACAAGGAAATGCAATATACAACCATCACAAAACCAAATCAAAACACAGATCATCATCTGAACAGAACAAAGGAATTAAACAACAATGGTTAAACATTAAAAAAACACTCACAATCAACCATGAAAAAAATGTCAGACAACAGTGACAGTAATAATCCGGACAGCCTGAATCGATAATCAACTATATTTATATAAATAGACATGCATATATACCATGAAATAGTGAATATTGATATTTGCTACTTAAACGGCGCCGCCCCAAGGATTAACAGCCAAGGGGATTTTTCCATGGGTGGCTCAACCACCAACCAGAAAACTTGTGGGGGAACCCAAGGAGCATCATCTACATATTCATCTATGTTTATTTCTTTAAATAGTATGTGTATACATGATAATAATATTAATAATAACAATGTTAAGAATAACAATAATTATTAGTATAGCCATAATCTACAAGATACAACTGGTCTAAAGTCATAGATATTTCCATTTACATCCATCTACCATCACTAATTTCGATTATTTACTAGGCGCCAAGTCAAAATTATGAACCAATATCAATGGATTGGTTGAAAGGGAAAATCTTGAAACCATGGTTTCCCCCAATAAAGATATAGGGTTTTCCTGCCACCGCGCCAGGATCCCCCCCTTCGCCTGGAGGATCCACCCGACGCGCCGGACGCGCCGGACGCGCCGGACGCGCCGGACGCGCCGGACGCGGCGGACGTGGTGGACATGGCGCAGGCGCCCAAAGGCGAGGCGCAGGCGGGAATCAAAAGGGGATCTATTGGGTCTTTTTGGGTCTCTAGATATATCAAGGTATCACTCGAAGCAAAGGATTTGTTTAATACTAAACCCCGCCCCCCCAAATAATAAACGCTTCAGGTAGTTTTTATTATTAGGGGGTATTTATTATTAGGGTTCCCCCTAATAGTGAATTTAAAACCCTAATACAAAAAACTAGTTTGTTCTATTTCAAAATCGATCAGAATTCCTTCTAAAATATAATTAACATCTTGCCAAAAATTGGATTTCGAAGTTTCCCCCTAATATTAAATCAAAAACCTTAATATAAAATGCATTTTTGTTCGACCTTAAAAGACGGACCCTAATAAAAAAACACCCCGGGCTGACTAGTCTTTATTATTAGGGGTGAAACTCCGAAATGATAGCTTCATGTTTAAATTGTGTTCTAAAGATTTCTAACGGGAATCAATTAAAAATAAAATTGGCCAACCTCAAATTTTCCAAAATTGGAGACGGACCCTAGTTTTTATTATCTGGGGCAGGTTTAGTAGTAGGGGGAAGGGATTACTTTTGTTGGGACCTAAGAAAATCCAAGATGGATCCAACTGAGTATACAGAAACTCCATGGCTGGCTTGTTGAAAGTGCTCACACGAAGGATACCCACCATCTCTGGTCGGTGGTTATACGAGCTATCCAACCTGCGAATCCCTATCAACAAACCACTATGAGTATGACAGCTGGGTATGAATGTAAATGATTCAGCCTATAAAATGGATGGTTTTAAAATTTCTAGATCCAAAACATGTTCTTTTTTTTGTCGCCGTGCTTCTCCAATGAGTGAGCCATCCCTGCATCGAGCCATCCCCATCTGTTGCCAGGCTAGGTCCAAGATGCCGGTGCGGAAAGCGAAGGGAAGCTGTGCCAAGAGCCTTTTCAAAATGGGTTGGCAACCACCCAAAATGGAGCAACATGAGATATCAACCTGCAACAATGCCTTCAAAAATGGGGGATCTTCTAAATGAACATATGAGTTGCCTTCTATTTCCCTGTATGTTCTTAGTCTTGGTCTGTGAAACATCACTTTTGAGTGTTCTAAAGTGGTGAACCACAGCTACTAAGGAAAAACTAAGGAGTCATATGGTAGCTTTCTGGCCAGGGACTTTCTCTTCCACGACCGATGTCACACGTCAGGAAGGATTCGGAGAAGACCGCCGCGTCCCGACGGGTCGAGGAGAACTTCGACCGACTGCTGGCGGAGGAACGCTCCAAGCACCACCCCTGCGATCTGGAGGGAGGCAAGATCCGTTGGGAGCTGGGAGAGCGACCTCTGACCTCAACATGTCTATATAGTACATACATACTACATACATACATACATACATACATACATACATACATACATATATAATATATATATACAATGTTATGATTATATTATGTAATTATGTGTTATTATGTTTCTGATGGTTGCGATGTGTTGGGATTGGGGAGCCCAGAGATTATTTGATGCTTAGGGTTGAGTCGGATGGCCTCTATGATGTATAGAGAGAGGCAGAGGGAGAACAATGGAGAGGGAGGGAAAGGGAGAGGGTGATATTAATTGAGATTGAATGAGATTGAGAGGGGAAGAGATCACTATATACCCTCTGGTAAACTAACATAACTATGGAAAATCACCATTTTTCATGGGAAAACTCACTATAAATGGTCATTTTCAATAGCTATTTTGACATAACCAGAGGGTAGATATACAGGTACTTACATTCGATGGATGAAAACAATGATCCAATAGACAAAGGTTGTGGAACTTGCAGGACAAATACTACCTGGAAATAACATGAAATACCCTCTGGTAAACTAACATAGCTATGGAAAGATCCACCATTTTCAATGGGAAAATCCACTATAAATCACCATTTTCAATAGCTATGTTAAACTACCAGAGGGTAAGGTTCATGATCTCCAGTCTTAATTCTCTATCCAACTCGATCGGCTGACCAACAATTGAAGGTGGATGATGGTTCCAAATCATTGACCCCCGATTTTTTCGTGGACTGACCAAATGTGGTTTGATGAGTACTCTATGTTTGAGCTATTGTCAAGTACAATATGAACATCTGAAAAAGATGAACACATGATAACTACGAGAGAGCCCCAAACGTAGATGTTTTACCTATTGGTAGAAAATCAGAGCTTACATCCCTGTTCTATCTGTGAATATCTGAAAAACTATTGGTGTTCATCCAAGTTCACAGATCCAAATGTAGATAGATTAGATAGGTCCACCACTCGGACGCCCAGCCGGCTCACTCTGAGGCCAGCCGGTGTCAGATCACTGCTGCCTTTGACGCTTAACACGGCAGGGATGGATTTTTTTTTGCCGGCCCCAAATCCAATGGTTTAAGTCATGATCTTCCCGGATAGGCGGCACGTTGCAGGGGTGAGTCGCCATGATAAAAATCATGATAGCTGCAAATGAAGTGTGGAGCATTACTCTGTAATCATGATCATCAAAGATCATCAAACTGCATTTTAGATCATTTTAGATCATGTTTGTATGTTTTGATATTGTTTATAGATGAAGAGCTGCGAGTCTTGGACCTCGAATGATTGCAAAGTAAGAGCATTCACAGGGATGGTATCGTTCCTTTCACAGAGATGCTGCTTTGATAATATGCTGGGCGTGGAATGAGTGAAATCAAATTAGGCGGAAACAGATGCCCAGCACCTCTACACCGATCGATCGCTATCCACTCCTCTACTTGTGCCTTTCGGCCATTGACTTCGTAGGAATTGCACGCAACCTATGGCTTCGTACAGTTGATGATCTTCCCAGCCCGATAATCTTCCCAGATCTTCCCAGCCGCTTCAGGGGACACGGCTCTAACCCAGGTGGAAAAACCGTGGCGAATTTGAAACCCGCACTGGAGCTGAGTGTTTGCAAGGCACATTACCGATCCTTGGCGCACTTCGATGGCCTTGGGAGACCCTATACCAGGTAGTGTCTTGATGGCCACCCCATGTTCACCGGAGCAAGTGAGACACAGCTTAGCCTCAAGTGAGATTCCAATGTTTATATACGTATATATATAATATGTTCAATTATGTTTATACTAGTATTCCTCAAGGATCATAGTGGTCATGACATAAATTATACATGGCCACTGCGCGTCTTGCCCAGGCATGTTCCAATCTGAGGAGAGATTCTTGGTCTCTTGGCGAAGCGGAGGCAGGCGTCGATTTTGCTGAAAATGATTGGTGAAATCCAAAAACATGACCATGACTGAGGAATCTACGTGTTTTTCGTTTAATGGTGCCGTTGGCGCAACTCCAAAAGAGGAATGAATAGGAATATCGATGGTCTTTGTACAGGTCAGACTGGAGCACCGTTTTTCCAAGTCAGACTGGGGTACCCTCTAGTAGTATAACCTGGCAACATTTTTCCTTGATACCCTATGGATCCCTATGGTAATTCAACAGTTTGCTATTGAAAAGGGCCCATTTATAATGCTTATTGATGATTTGTTTTTATTGAATATATGAATATTGTGATTGTCCATAGCTATGCCAAATTACCAGAGGGTAGATGTTTTTTCTGATCAACTGCTGTGTGTCCATTTCGATGTTTCACTTTTGCACTATGTTGTTTACCAAATTCAAAACCGGGATTCTTGGGAGGATCCACATTTATGGTTCAACCTGAGTCATGATGACCCATACCATAGATGGGGTCACATGGTCAAGTATGTCAAACAACAAATAGTCTTGGTCTGTAAATGGAGATGTATAATCATATAAAATATGGTAATCAGTTATTATCATATTGTATAAAACTATATATTATTATTATTATTATTACTATTATTATTAGTAGTATTATTATTATTATAGTATTTTATAATAGTGTATGCAAACCACGATGACAGCGGGTTGTCAGAGATTACAACTCAATATGATACTCACATGTTGACCGAGAAAATGCCCGCTGGAGGGCAGCATCTTAGAGCCAATATGGGGTGTTTGAACATGGGGTGCTGTAAAATCCTCTCATTGTTGCTCCTTTTCCCCCCAAAAAAAATCAGTATCTGATATCTGAGACTAAAAATATGTATCTTATCAGACTTTGAATTTTGCTATTGTTCAATGATTTTCAGAGCCCGTGGTACCATGGTAGCTGTGTCTTCCAGGTGAAGGTGGTAGACCCCCTGCTGAGGCCACTTTTGTTGCTGCCAGGCAAAAGAGTGCCTCGCCCAGCTTCTGAATGCCTGGAATCAGTGGGAAAAGAATGGAACCAGTCCCAACATACTCTCATTTCAGGTGAAACATGGTAACACATATGTAAAGATGAAATTAGGCAATATTAGGCAAACATGATCATTTTTTTCATGATTTTTCCAAGGTATTCAAACATAGGGATTTTTCCAGGGTATTTCCATGACCAACATAATTGATGTTTGATGTTCAATGTTGGACCAACAGAGGCTATGTGATTGATGGTTTCACCATGTTTCACCCAATATTATAATATTGACGATCATGGTATGGTTGGAAAAAATAGAAAAACATGGCGATCAAACATGATCAAACCACCCAGTTGTGATCAAACCATGGCGGTAAAATATTGACATGGCAATGGACATTTTGTTCACTGGATAAATTTAAGTTTCCCTATGATGTTCCGATGATCTGCCCAGATTGTTCCCCTCAAAATGGCTAGGCTGACTTCAGGAATTTCCCATCCTTTTATCGAAGCAGATCAGATTCCCTCCAGTTGTATCCAGCTTATCTACCACTTACGATCTGGTAATGACCAACACATGTTTCACGAAAGTGTCGAAGAGCTGGACACGAGAAACTTGCCGCCCAACTGGCAGCTGGTGCCTAAACCATGAAATTGATCCCCTATGGATTCACCCAAGCCGCTTCTGATTTAGTATTGAACTATCTATCAGATATGAAAGATGGGGGAAGCTTCAAAACTAAATTTTCCCCCTATCCCATAGGATCCATGGTGCTGGTATATATACTAACATAACGGGGGTATATTGATGGGATCCATGGCACACCATATATAGCAGCACCGTTAGGATCCGTCATGGGTATGGCATCCTATGGCATCCGATGGGACCTGAGATCTCGACGTCTGTTGAGGTGATCCAAAGGCTCCGAGCAACCACTTGTTTCATTTGAGTGTGCCTTGGCCGCCAGAAGACGAACATATTTTTTTGGTGGCTTTTTCCCGGAGGATACCCTCTGGTAATTTGTTACGTAGCTATTGAAAATGGCCATTTTTAATGGGTAAATCCACTATTTCTATGGCCATTTTCAATAGCTACGTTAAATTACCAGAGGGTAAATGTTGTTGATGTATATCTCCCATGTCATTTTCTGTAATAGCATTTATGTTCCATTATAATTTTTAGCCATGTTGTTTTGTGAAATTACCGAAGGCTATTAGCCAATTTAGCCATGAAAAGCCGGGAAGCTGGGAGCATCTGAATGCTGATGATTTCTGGAGAGAACCAGAGTTTTCTAACTTTATGGATGATGGTGTTTTTCATGATTTTTGGGGAGATCGGAAAAGGGTGGCTGATAGAATTGTGTTCCAAGTATGAAGTATTGTGAGGGTCTGTCTTGAAAAAAATCATGGGCACACCACTTGCTCGACATCTTAGCATTGACGTACAGCATTACATATGGCCTAGTTGAAGCAGTGGTTGCATCCCACTCGCATCTCTTTAAGCTAAGTTCGCCCAAACATAAACATAAATTGGCTTTGTATACTTACAGTAAACCCATATGATTATTCCATCACAGCTTGGATGCCGATCAGCCGAGGCATATTTGAATCGCGGGGAGGAATCCCCCTTTATCAGCGATCTTTACCTTGGTGGTGGACGCCTGGCTCAGAGCAAGCGTGGCGAGAAAACGGACATGTTATCCACACAGCTTTTTGGGGGCTTACTGATTTCCAGAAGGGGTCACAAATCCTATATAATCATAACACATATATGTATATATGTATTGCCAGCAGACTACATACATATATATATATATGTATGTATGTGTTTGTCCGAAAGTAGGGTACGCCAAAATTTGATGCTTTCTATTGGAGGGCTATTTATTTTTGTTTTTTTTTTTTTCCGCCGCAGGTTTTGTTTTTTTTCTTGGGTTCCTATTTCTATGCTTTCCTGTTTCTCTGATTTCTGCTTTTCTGCTTCTCTGCTTCTCTGCTTACATTGCTTCTTTGCTTTTCCTGCTTCTTTGCTTTTCTGCTTCTCTGCTTTTCTGCTTTTTGCTTTCCCTGCTTCTGCTTTTCCTGCTTCTCTGCTTTTCTGTTTTTTTGCTTTTTGCTTTTCCAGTTTCTTTGCTTTTCTGCTTCTCTGTTTTCCCTGCTTCTCTGCTTTTGTACTCCTGTGCCTTTCTACTTCTACTATTCGACTTTTTCTTTTCTTCAGTCATGTGTTTTTGCTGCTCTACTTGCTGCTCCTTTGCTTCTTTGCTTCCTGTCTTTACTGTCTCTTTGTTTTTCATGTTCGTTTGCTTTATTCTGTTCTGTTTGTATCCTAAATGAAACCCTGGAGAGACCCTAGGTGAAACCCAAAGAAACCCTAAAGAAATCCTGATAAGAAACCCTACATGAAGCCCTAAATGAACCCTAAAGAAACCATAAATAAACCCTAAAGAAACCATAAATTAATTCTAAAGAAACCATAAATGCAACCCTAAAGAAACTTTAAATGACACCCTAAATGACATACCAAAGAAACCCTAAACAACACTCTGAAAAAAAAACTGAACGAAACCTTAACTGACACCTTAGCTGAAAACCCTAAATTGACACCCTAAAGAAACCCTAATTGAAACCCAAACTGAAACCCTAAAGAAACCCTAAATTAAGCCCTAAATAGAACCCTAAATGACACCCTAAATGAAACCCTAAACGAAACCCTAAACGAAACCCTAAAGAAACCCTAAATGAAACCCTAAAGAAGCCCTAAAGAAACCCATTTGAACATTTAGAACTCCTGATAAGAAATCCCGATAAGAGACCCTACATGAAACCGGAAAACGAAAAACTAAATAAAACTCTAAAGAAACCCTAAACCTAAAGAAACCATGAATGAAGCCCTAAATGAAACCGCAAAGAGACCCTAAATGAAACCCTAAATGAAACCCTAAACAAACCCTAAATGAAACCCTAAATAAGACCCCAAATGAAGCCTTAAATAAAACCCTACATGAAACCCTAAATGAAACCTTCAATGACACCCTAAATGAAAGCCTAAAGAACCTTCAAGAGACCCACATGAACGTTTGAAGTACCAAAATGTAGCAAATACCATGCAAATGAAAGGTTGAAATGCCAAAATGTGACAAATACCATGCAAAATGGAAAGCAAACATGGCCAAATGTAGAAAATACATGCAAATATGTACCATGCAAAAATGCAAAGTGACCATACCAAAATGTAGCAAATACCATGCAAAATGACAGGTTCTAGTTCCACACTGTTGCAAATACAAGGTAGGTCCTGATACCAGGAAAGAAAGCCAAAAATCAAATCAAAACCTGAGGCATTTTCCCTCAAAACTGGCCAGAAAATCCTCCCAGGAATTGCTGAGTTAAGTCTTTTAATCAGCGCCTTGGCATGCGGCCGTGGCCTCGAGGGTGGGGAGAAGGGTGGATTTAGCAGCGACCAGGCCGTGGAAAAGGCTGGGTTTATGTTTAATCACTGGATGTTGGAGCATGGGGCAATCATGGCAATCTATGTTTGGAATATGTGAATATGTTCCAATTGTTTAATGACATGTTCATCCAAACAGATGATGGGAGATGGGGTCAGTTTGGATAAGTTTGGACTATGTTTGCCAGTCTGGCTCTTCGTGTACAGATTCAAAGATCACAAAAATCTGGCGGTTTCGTGTACTTACGTGTTTCTACCCCTGACTTTGGGAAGACAACCGATGCTGTCCGATGCTGTTGATTTCTATGACCAGAAAGTTTAGAGCAAAGTTTCGAGCAAAGTCTTCAACAATTGCCATCAAGCCGCAAAGCCGTGAGGATTTTTGAGCGCTAGAGGACATGGCTTGGAGGAGCGTTGGCATGGCCTTACGGCTCCCTTCATGTCGTTTATTCTGCTGCTCAGCAAAGGTTCAAAGTTGGGACGAAAAAGGTGGCAACTTTGGGTAGCAACTCCCGTGGAAACGAAACCTACCACTATTTGCGTGGGGATGCTATATCCCCTATGTTGAGACAAACGCACATGAAGGAACAACAGTTGTGGGTTGACTGACCTCTGTGAGGGTCAAAGATAGATGAGGACATAATAGTTGTACTGTTAGGCAGCTGCAGTCCATGTTCAGCAAGCCCCATACGACCATGGGGCTGGGTAAATTATAACGACCTCACTACGACCTCACTGGAAATCATGGTTAGTAAGGGAAATCATCCCCGAATGGCCTTAATTCAGGTTAGTGAAATATTATAATTTACCCAGATGGGGGTAGCATGTTTTGTTGTTGCATATTTATTGTGGACATACACATGTCAGCAATGTGAAAGCGCCATCAAAAAATCTTCGGAAAAAGGAAAGTGGTGGGCAACTTAAAGTAACCCCTGCAGTGGCTAACCATGGTTTGTCAGTTGGTGCTCCCATCATTTCCCATCGCCCAAGGCTGGACTATGCACCATTTCTGGCCGTGGCTTTTGCGGATGTCTTGGACGTTGACTGCAGCAGGCGGTGGATATCTATTAGTAGTTGGATGACCCGGCATAGCCGGTGGTAACTGCTAGGTTTAACATAGTTTGGTGGTACCCTAACAGTTCACATAGGTGGTTTATACATGTTTATAAATGTTCATCTACTTTTCTCATCTCCATACATCCAAGTTCTAATAGTTTGGATTATATAAAGGTTCATGCTAAATCCTAACATAATCACCGTTCTATAGTTATACATAGTTATATTAATATGGAGTTTCATCATCCCAACAATGTATACCTATCCAGTGGCACTGCACGGAGCTGTTCGGAGCTACTAATACATTTCCCGAAATCCTAGCAGGAACAATGTATATATATATATAGTTCTAATGTTATAATAGTCATCATTGCAGTCATCATACTGTATAGTTGATTGTAGTTCGAACTCCCATTAAATGATGCTTCACTTCGATCCTTTTTAAAAGATTACAGTTGTATCCTAAAAGTATGATCCTTATAAATGATTGTAACAGTTCTAATCGTGAACAAATAGCAATATGTATATTTATGACCCTAACAACATCCACAGAAGATGGTTACTAGATGTTACTAGAAAAGTCATCATAGATTCATAGTATAGTTACTATTGAGTTGTAATAGTTCAAATTCGACGGTTCGATCCCATTGAATCATAAAATCCGTGGAACCAGCATTCAAATCCCATCAAATCACAAAAAAAATCAACATCACCAACAAAATATTTCCCACTCAAATCCCTAAATATCCTATAGCTCTCAGTCATAGTTCTGGATTCCTAACCTTGGCTGCCTTGGCTGCCTTGGATGCCTTGGATGCCTTGGATGCCTTGGATGCCAGGTACCCCTGCATCCTGGACATCCGCTGTCGCGCGCGCAGCGCCATGTGTCGCTGGTCGCCCTCCAAGCGGCTCTCGGGACTCACGGGGGATGCCTTGGATCAGGTGCGGATCTCGCGGAGGGGACGACTGGGGCTTTTTGAACGGTGTCTTGGGATGTTTGGGTGATCACTTGGGGTGATTTTCAGAGGATTTGAGTCGTGATTTTATGATTTTAAGATATATTTTTTTAGGGGAGTTGATGCTACTTTAGGGTGTTTCGGGATGTTCTGGGACTTTACGGTGATTTTGTGGGAGGTAAAAATGGTATTTGATGGTGATGAGATGTGATATGATTGGCTTTTTATCATGATTTGTTTTTGTTTTTCAAGAATTGAATAAACCACTGGTTATAGCCATAGTCAGAGAAGTTTGTTCCTGAGATTTCGGAATATCATAAGTCACAAGAAAATTGGGATCGCCAAAAAAGCGCCCTCACTGGCCATGGAGGGCTTGGTGGGCTTGGAGGTTTCTCATGGTTTCTCCATAGGACCCCATGGTTTTTCGACTGAGGATCCATGGATTGGAAAGCCTGATTTTTCTTCCACATCTCACAGTTCAGGTTCCTATTCCTTTGATGGTTTTTTGCATGTTTTATGTGCGTTTGGAAGAAGTTTCTGGGCTGAAGGTATATAAATACACTGGGTAGAATATGGTACCCTCTGGTAAATTAACATAACTATGGAAAATCACCATGTTTAATGGGAAAATCCACGATAAATGGCCATTTTCAATAGCTATGTTAGTTTACCGGAGGGTAGAATATGGTCAATTACCGGTAATCAACCATGGCAAGCTTGGAAATCCCCGATCCCATGGAGGTTTCCTAAGTCATGGGGGTTTCCTTTCAGAAATCATCCTTAAGATTACAGTAGACCATGTTTTGAAACCATTTGAAACCCATGTAAGTGATTGTAAATTCATACCATGTCATATCTATATCCCCATGAATATACCCCAACTTTTCGGGCTGCCGAGACGGTGGCGGAAGCGGTGAGCGCCAGCCACGATCTGCGCCTGCCGGCCGAGCATATGCCGCTGGATGCGGAGATTGGCAGCTCCAAGCGCAAGAAGAAGAGCCTCGGGTGAGAACGGAGCGGAGGATTTTTGGTGGGAATCATCCCCAGGAACGATGTTGAATCATGGTTAATCAATATATAACCTATTAAAAACGATGGGTTGATGGAGATATATCCCCAGTGTGATGTTTAATCATGGTTAATCAATGTTAATCATATTAAAAACGATGGGTTGATGGAGATATAGTATGATATAGTGGGGATACAATGATAATATGGAATATATATATATATATATTGGTGAATACCCTACATGTTACTACATGGGTTTTTCTGAAAAGTCATGGGCCCAGTGGTCGCCATGGGTTTTCAGCAACACTAAGCCATGGTCACCAGTAGTCACCCATACCTTGGATGATGTGGGGGTGCCCTCATGACTTTGGAAACCTCCAAATATCTCCAAATGCTTGAAGAGTTCTGAAGATAATTCATCCAGATCTGGGTCAACCTTGCTTAGATACTTTAGTGTTTTGTTTCTTTTGCTAAAGTGTACTAACCAACTAACAATCTATTTTTTTATTTTGCAGAGTATCTAATCTAAGTTTGGCAATGATATAGGGATGATGATAGCTGAATCAAGATGGAATGGCCTCTTGTATCAAAATTGTGTGTAGAATACAGTTGTATCGTGTGTTGAGAATATTATGTATTTGTATAGAGTGAGTTGCATGCAATGTATACATACACAGTATGTACACATATTGGTCGGGACTATTGGTGGAAATCTCATTTTTTGTCTTATTGAACAGCAATGCCAACACATGCACACAGACACAAAGATATCAAAAATGAAGGCTCTCAAATTTTGTAACGACACCTTTGCATTTTGATCCCATGAAACTGCCGGTCACCCCTGTGAGTCACGGAAATGCGCGATATGCGACAGGTCTGAGCTTTAGTACATATTTCATGATATTACGAAGGGCGAGTCCCTAATTACCTGACCCAGACCATTTCCTCAGGAAGAAACTTGCGAGAACGACTGCTGCAACGGCCACTCAACCAACGGTCGCACCGGCCACAGTCGCACAGCAGCAGATTTCGGGGGGAAGTATGATCCTGCTTAAAGTTACACATAGCATCACATTATCATATATTATCATCACTTCTCCATCAGTGGGATCTGTTTGAATCTCGCTTTTAGGCCTCCCACGCACCCATAGATTTTGAACACTCATTAGCCATTCATAGAATTTGCTCCTACACTAGCCATGTTTTTTCTTGGGGTACCCAGTTTCTACCCATACTCCAGTTGAAGGTGTCCGAGAGTTCTCCGGTTTTCCTCTGCAACATGGCCACATTTTCCATTGAAACCCAGCCCCAAAGTGGCTCGAGGACAGCCAAGCACAGCCCGCTGCGCCCTTGATTGAATCGAGACTTAGCTTCCGAAGAGGGATTATACATGGTTGTGGGGAGCATTCAAATCCTATATTGAAACTAGTTGAAGGCTTCGGCCATCTTCGGCCCTAAAAAAACAATCCGGAGCAGCTTGGGCATCAGTGACGCATCCACTAAGATTGGCTTTGTCCATCGGTCGTTTAGTGTGACATCACAAGACACAGGAAACGTTCCATTTTGGAGTTTGGAGGGTGAACAAAAGACTGTTCTGAGATGTTCTGAGCGTGAGTTCTTGATCCAATTGCTCCTGACTGCTTCGCAATATGATCTTTCCAGGGAGGAAATGATTGTGCAACTGATACCGTCAAGAGGATGTCACCTGAAATTTCCTGGCCGGGAAGCCCGTTCGGAACGGACGTCGAAGCCACGAAGACTCTGTTCTTTTTGGGGGGTATACAGTATGACCCATCAACAATGGGGGTTTTACATGGTTTAACAAGGTCTATCTTGGGTTGATCATCCTGAATCATTCCCGTGATGGACACATTGTTTGCTACTGGTTCTCTCTCGTCTTCTTGGTCTTTAATCTCTGAGGTTTTGTTGGTCGTCATAGTTTCCAGTCAATCCATGACAACGGGAATTCCATCATAAACATGTTGGTTGAGTGGCAAAAACAATCCATCATAAAACCTTTCTTTTGAGTGGCCAAAAACAGCTATCATCAGCTATCAATCAGCCGGGGGCATTTTTCATTGCCATCAGAGGATATAGAGGTTTCCTGAAATATGACTCCTAGGACCTCTAAATCATTCATTTACAGATGGATTTTCCATGCAAACCAACCAGCCACATTGGGATTTTGGGGCTCCCAAAATGTCCTCGGAAACCTCGCCGAGGACTCATGAAACTCATGAGACCCACGAGTCGGACGACGAAGAGGCTGTTTTTTGGGAAGCAGCATGAACCAACCATGGCGTCCACAATGGACCTATGCATCATCTTGAAGGTTTCTCAGTCCGAAGCAAATTCTGTTCCGGGTATTTCTCGCTCGTTTCTCAGGCACTGAGAATGTAACATATTTACGTAGTATACGTATCGATACGTACACAAAAAACACAATATAAACCATCCAGATGTCAGAATCGTCTGCATTTGGCCATGGCTGATTTCATGATATTTGGAGGCTTCAAGACCCATATATAAGTTTGTTTGAACATAGAAGACCCCCAGGTCCATTATTGATTAATCAACACTATTGCTCTTCAACTGGAGGAAAAGCCCACAGTGAAGGTTGGATGATGACATGATCATGCCATTTTGGTCAAAGCCTCAGAAAAATGGATTTTTTAATCGGTACCACCAAATTGCAATTTTCAGAAGATGATAAACACCAGGATAAACACCAGGATAGACCCTATACGGTGTATACCATGTATACCGTGTATACATTGTGTATACCCCCATGTGGCAATTCTTCATTGGGGCACCTGCAGGCCCCAGCCTTGTGCATGGCACATCACACCTGGCATCTTGTCGGCGAGTCGGGTGCCGCAAGGTTCGGTTCAACGTCAACCATGGATCAATAAACCCATTGGCCGTAAAAAAAATGGGGGTACCCTTTAAGTATCAGATTATCACATAGAAAATTAGATTACTGTTTGGGGGGTGCCCTCCATAATCAATAGACCAGGGTTTATTAATCCGGGGTTGACACAAGTGAATATTTCACCAGCTAAGACAGGTATCTTTTATGAACTAGGAGGGCGCATAATCATTAAGAAACCAAGATGACCGATGAGGATGGATGAAACGACATCTCGGTACTGAGTACCTACCTTGGAGGTAGCATGTTTGTCCAATTTATCCATATGTATCATGTCTAAGATCTATTCCACTATGTACATGTCAGGTCCAAGGCACGCGGCCCGTCCAAAGTTGAGACCATGGAATTTGATTCCTGGTAAGATCTTTGAAGTCCATGCAGAAGGTAGATATGTATATCATATCAGATATAGAATTATATCATAAATATGTATAGTATCCAGTTTAATTTATATTTACGTGTATATGTCAGACATAACGTATTGGATATGGATGGTAATTGACACGATTGCAGCTCAGCTCCTCGATCCCAGGCAGTGGCTGACTTGCTCTGATGTCTTCAAATGGGCCATGGCCAGCAAGAAACAGGCGCCGAAACAGATGCCGAAACAGGTTTCCTTTGAGGATGGGTAAGTTGGTTTACAATATCTATACATATCCACCCTCTGGTAAACTAACATAGCTATTGAAAATGGCCATAGAAGTAGTGGATTTACCCATTAAACATGGTGATTTTCCATAGTTATGTTAGTTTACCAGAGGGTATACATGATAGTTGTGAATTTGTGAATGATAGTGGATATATATATTAAAAAAAAAAAAACATCATTGAACTATATAGATGAGGCTATGACTACAATAACAACGATTTGTTGTGGATATATTATTTGATGGTTGGTTTCCCCCACAGGCACGGGACTACTACCGCCTGTCCACCTGTTCCTGCTGCGAACACGTGGCACCTTGGAGTTTCTTGCAGTCCCTTGGCAGCGATGCCCTTGGAGTTTGGGAGGGAAGCCACTTCGAAGTTGAATTCCCGGTGCATAACACATACAATCGATTATATAACATTATACAACATTATATAACATAATATAACATTATATAACATAATATTACAATCATCAATCCCATATATATATATATATACAATTATTTTCAGAATTATAATTAGATGAATTGAAATTAATTTATCTACATATCATATAGTTTCACTTTGAATCCATGTGTGACCCGTACTTTTTGAGTTAAAAAGGAGCCGTTCCTTCAAACCAGGGACGAAGATCTGCCCGTGGACGACCAGGCGGGAAAATGATCGAAGATCATGCGAAATCACGGGAAAACCATGGGAAAATAACCCAATTTTGGGGCAATTCCGAAGGGTTCTGAAGGCCAAACCCCAGTTGAGAGTACGTTTCTAAAGCCGCTTGGTTCCCTGAGGGTTGTCTTTCAATTTGATGAATCCCATGGTTGTAACTTATACAAGTTATTTGGTCCCTTAGCTGTTTGTGAAATATGCTGCACCATGTCGTAATTCATGATTTTTCTTGGTGGATCTGGGTGATTTCAACATGTCAATGGCCATGGGGTATACCGGTATACCCATAAATGGCCATCTTAAAATGATGATAAACATTGATAAACAATGGCCATTGATAGTTCAACTATGATGATAACAATGGCCATCATGATAGTTGGTATACCCCCATTGATAGTTCATGAAATTGAACAATGACAATCTGACAAACCATTGTCACAAACCATTGATAAACCATATTGATAAACCATCGATCAACCATTGATAAACCATTCACAAACCATTGATAAACCAATCACAAACCATCAATAAACCATTGTCACAAACCATTGATAAACCATATTGATCAACTTTTGGCCAAACTCCGATTTTTTAGACAAAACCGTATGACTTGGATGATCCGCGGGGTCCCGACTGGCGAACTGGCAGGGGAACCCCTTGGAGTCCCTTGGTGTGTTGGAACTTCCAGACCGAGGTGGGACCGGGCGAGCCAAAATTGGAGTTGACCAACCAATCAAACTATGTTGCTATGCGATGATTGGTCAATATCTATATATATTATACACACATATGTACATATATGTACATATATTAAATATATATATATATATATGTGATATAATATAATCTCCAAATAATTACCAAGTTAGTT
Organism: Cladocopium goreaui; assembly: GCA_947184155.2. NCBI lineage: Eukaryota > Dinophyceae > Suessiales > Symbiodiniaceae > Cladocopium > Cladocopium goreaui. The sequence continues at coordinate 184,650 of CAMXCT020006301.1, forward strand.
AAATATGATGTTATCATATCAACAAAAACAATAAATCAATATATGATATAACCAATGAAACTTGGTTGCTTCCGATCCGGAATTGTCATGGTCCATCGTACTTGTGAGGATAACCTGTATGTGAGGTTGTGATAACATGTTCGTGGAAAACATGAAAAAAAAACACAATGCAGTACAGACATGTATAGATGTGCATAGTACAATCACATACTATATACTGTAATTATACACATACAATGAATATATATATATATACAATTATACAATATTATACTTATATATATATATGCTCATATACATACATATATACATAGATAGATAGATCGAATGGATCCTGACCGGGCCAGGAACATGTCATATTGGATTTCTCTACAGGCGCAAGAGTCCGCCTCACCGATGGCTCAGCAGATGCACATCCGTTGATGTTTGGGCCTCACATGTTGTACCAGGTAGCATACTGCCAATTATAAACATACACAATTGTTAGTACTGTTAGTACCAATAAATATGCAGGATAATTCACAATCCAATTATTACATATTATTACCCTCTGGTAATTTAACATAGCTATTGAAATGGTGATTTATAGTGGATTTTCCCATTAAAAATGATGATTTTCCATACGTAGCTATGTTAGTTTACCAGAGGGTACTATATACATTGTGAAATACAACTTATCTTCCCATTGTGTTTCATCATTCGCAGCCGGGTAGCTGCCATGCCGCGCCATGCGGAGCCGTTGTATGTTCCACTGGAAGGAGGCGGGAGCATGTCCTGGCGTCTAGGGTTAAGATATGTTAAGATCATCTGATACAAAAAGACCGTGGAAAAGCCATGGATTTTTCCCAAGAGTTCTACATCTACATCTACATTTGTGGATTATTACAACATATATATATAATATTTTGTGGATTTTTACCATCTACAAAAAATGGTGGGTCAAACCCACATCTATGGTAGTTCTTACTTACGGGAATTCACTGATTTCACCGTGGGAAAAATCCTGGTGAAATATGGGGATACAATGGTTGGTGAATTCTGAAATAAATTAGTCAGCAATTCAGCAATGGTTTATTTATGTGTTATACTAGTGTATCATCATCATCATCATCATCATCACCATAATCATCAAGGATAATAGTAGTTATTAGCCATCATCATACTTTTGACCGCCCATGACAGTGCTCCAGGTGGTTGGTAAACATAGTTCCAATAACTGCAATCAAAATGGGTTTATGGTGAGTCTATGTAAACGTGATGTGGAACATTGTGGAATTGTATAACGATATATATATATATACTGTATAGTTAGTTGGGTTGTGTTGCTAACTTGTATGCATGGATGAGCATCCGTAACTATGAGCTAGTTTGCTGTGAAACTGAAAGAAATTAGGGTGAAATGGCCCAATTCCAGATGATTATGTTCCAATGGCTCTTCCAGTCGCCATCTTGCACTGTAGCCGAAAATGATTGGACCTGAGGGGTAATCCTCATGCCAAAGATCACCTGAATGTGCCCAGTAACCCTAGAGAATCTTCCATGGAAGTACAACCATGTACACATTATGTACCCATTGATTTATATAACAATAAGAATGGAGAAACATCAGTGCCATTTTATCCAGAGTGTACGAGTGGTTCAAACTGATCCTCTGAAGCATGTTGCGATAGTTTGAGGGGTTGTTGTATATGTGACATCCCAGAATAAAATAATATAAATAACTATGAGGTATGATTATTCGTATCCCCACTTTATGGGGTCGAAAAACACAGTTTGAACTCCACCTGGAGAATAAATACATATGTCGTATGTATACAATATACAGTATATATATTATATTACAACATATATATATATATATTATATACATATTACAATATACAGTATATATACATTACAACATATATATATAATATAATATTATGTGTATATACATTCATATATATATATACAACCATTAAGTTCAAACCCTGCTGCGCTCAGGCTTTACCCAGTGGCCGCTGGGCCTCCGCCGGGACTTGGGCATCAGAAGTGCGACTTCGGTGGAGTTCCTATGTGCTGTGAGGAGCAGTGGTGGATTTGAGGAATTGGCTATTAAGGATTGGGTATTTTAACAGGATTTATATGGGATTTATATATGGATTTTATGGGATTTAATGTTTTTTTTAAAATATTTTTGTTATGGGATTTAATGGGATTCAATATGGACTTGACGTTAGTTTGAAGTGTTTTTTCTATGGGATTTTAATATGGGATTTAGTATGATTTCATGTGCCGAAAAATGCAGAGGTTTTCTGGGATTTTCAATGCTGGTTGAAATTCATGAGGGAAGATGATTTTCATCACTGGATTTCGGGGTACCCCATAGAGGCTCTGAGTCGCGTCCTTTGTCATGTTATTTTAATATGGATATGCAACATGCAAAAGACCCCCATGTGATGGTTGGCCCCCATGTTGATGGTTGGTAGTTAGTTCCCATTTGTATTGCTGCTTAGTAGTCAAATCCGAAATTATGTGTATGTATGTAACATGTATGTATAAATATATATATATATATTATTATACTAGTTAATACTTATATCGTACTCCATTTCTTGATGGTTCCACTCGCATGCGACCCCTGCGGCTGAACAGGAGCAGCTTCAAGACCCTGGAAGAGAAAGTGGCACAGGCACACCACTGGGTACCACTCCACTTAATTTAAGATTACCAATTCTGATGTGCCCAACAACTCGGCTTTGATATCGGTGGTTCTCAGCAATCACTTTTTGCAGTGATCGAAAAGCCCAGATTTGGATCTGAGGGTACCCGGGTACCCCCCCTTCCATCGGTTGATCATCATTTTCCGTTAAGATAAGAATTTTTGGTGGATACACCCCACTTTAAGCTTTGAAAGTCGATGATCAACAGCCCCTTGTTGCAGCAAAAATCGTAGGATGGGCTACTGGTTCAATGGGCTCTGTGTTCTTAAAGAACTAAGCATCACCTTTGCTTGTAGGGGCGGTAAGCTTGGCCATGCCAATATTACGCCATTTTTCAAATACGCAATCCGTGGTAGGAATCCCTATCAAGCACCACCTGGTCACAGGGTCATGTTGGGGCCATGTTAGGGCATCACAACTTTATGGACATGTTGATTGATACATTTGTTTGAAAGGCGAGATGCATCGAAGGAAATGCTGATAGAAGAACAACACATGCTCAACTTGCAGATTGATTCTTATGTTCGAGGGAGGGGTGGTGGCTATAGTAACCATGATTCATCAATGCTGGTTGGCAACGATAGGCCGTCTCAAAATGGTGGACAGCCCATTTCATGGCAGTTTCAATGATGTATATAAAGGTTTTGATTGTCTTTTTATTTATTTGGCGTTTTGGTATGTGTTGATGGGAAAATAGACTAATTAAACGGCCAAACGTTATATAAGTAGAACAGGGCTCTCCGTTAGATCCTTGGAACTGTCACCAGGGTTTGGTGTTAAATACGTCCCAACAAAACCAAGACATTGTCAGCCATATGTTTGTTGATTAATTCACAATATTGAGAGAGTTAATCCCTGTACAGTATGTGCACTCTTCCATCATTGAGTTTGAGTTTGAGGTAATTCCTCATTTTCAGATCACTCTGATCACCCCCAGATAGGTGCTACACCTGGATGATGAAGCGAAGGAGGCTGAGAAGGAGTGGACACCGGAGGACGAGGACAAACCGGCCGGGCTGGGGCTGTGTTTCAAGTGATGTCTTGCTAGAAAAACTGTGTCACCCTAGGGGTAAAGATACAAAAAGATGTGGAAAACCCATAGTTTCCACAGGAAAATGATCTACAAACAGAGGGAAAGTAGTTCTGGCTGAACAGGGTTCCTCCAGACCATTCCAGGTACTGTGAATGATAGCCACAATCTACCCAATTTACATCCCAAAAGTATATGGGGTGTTGGGAGTAGCTTCACTATTTACGGGTTTGTGTAAAAATTGGCTGCCCCAAAAAACCATGGTTAACGATCATGTTCCGTATTAAATTGGCAATTCGCAGGGCATATCCACATTTTCGGATCCACTTTTAGCTGGTTTTGGGTGGTTTTCCCATCTTTTCCAAACATGTTCACCGTATGAATTATAATGATGGTTAGGATTCAGGGAATTATCCTCACAGCTGGCAGAAAGTTTCAGCTATTTTCAGCCTATCGTGAATTAGTGAGATTCGGCCAAATAGATGCGTCTCTCTCTCTCTATATATATATGTGTGAACAGAAGCTGGTTGCCCTTAGGGCCAGCGCGTCCCTTCTGCTCAGTGCAGCGCTGTCCTGCTGCGCTGACAGGGGTGGGGTGGGCACAAACCACTCATAGGTTATCAGCCGTATGCTCAGCTGAGCAAAGGTGAGACCGGGCGTCTGTTCTGGGGGGCGAATGCTAAAGACCTTCCCAGGCAGATGTTTGCCCTGTAGCCCCTCAAAGGACTTCTGTTTGTGGCCTTCAAAAGTGCCACCACCAAAAAGAAAACAAATGGTGTCGCCACCTTCGAAGTGGGGGGTGTGAACAGAAGCTGGTTGCCCTTAGGGCCAGCGCGTCCCCTCTGCTCAGTGCAGCGCTGTCCTGCTGCGCTGACAGGGGTGGGGTGGGCACAAACCACTCATAATATATATATATATCTTATATGTATATATATATATACCGCATATATATATATACCGCATATATATATATATATGTATATAGTATATATTTACCGTAAATCACATGAAATCCCATCTATTCCCATGTACATTTGTCGTCAGGACTTGGTCGTCCCGGAGGGTCCCTTGCGCGTTCCACGTCCAGCGAAGCCACCCCCTGTGGACCGAGAGGGGCACCCAGAGCACCTCCGAGTGCCTTGGCTGTGGAACTTGGGGGATGGCCCTTGATTCATTGGATTTTAATGGGATTTTAATGGGATTTGGGTTTTTAATGAGATGTTAATGGTTATTTCAGCATCAACAATGGGATTCAATCACCAAACATGATTCTCAATGGGTTGAAAGGACAATCTACAGGCAACCCTGATTTTTTCATGTAAGTCTTCCCATAAATCAATCCAATGTTTGATTCATTGGCCATTTCAGGAACCTCAAATGGAGCTACTGTGCAATTTTTTCGGTCATATGTTGGGATATTTCCGAATAGGCCTAATTTAAAAAAAACCTTCCATATGGTACCTCCACCCATAACATGGTGATTTTTAGAGGGATTTGATAAGATTTTCGGTTGGGCCCGTTGTGGATTGAACAGGATTTGAGTCAAGGAAGCAAATGGGAGAGGTCGGACAGGGGTAACCAGCAAAAATGCCATATGATATATAGAAGTTATCCGCAAGATCTGTGACTCCCATATAGCCTTTTGGTTTCTTTACACGAATCGACTTGACTAGGTACCTCCAGTACCTCAAGAGGAGGAAGTCACAGTGGATGACAGGAAACCTTCAGCCCCCAGAGAACCTGACAGATACAATCTGGCGCCTGGTCGCTGAAGTGGAGATGACTTGGTGGGAATGTCCAGTCGAATCCTACATATTTCAACTCTGGCAAGTTCCAGTTGAGGATGGGTCAAAAGTCTTCAAAACCTATTACCCTCCAGTAAATTCACATAGACCTTGCCAGTATTTGCCAGTAAATTCGGGTGTTGGGAGATGCGTTTCCACTAAAAATGGGTTGTGTTCAGGGTCCATTGTCTATTGAAGGGAACGTCAATCCCAATTTTCTTTCCCATTGAATTCCACAAAAACAAAACTATTTATATGTTGGTTAAATCATCTTAAATCCAATGGTCCTGAGTTGATTCAAAGTGGGTAAGAATCCCTATAGATGATGGTACCCTCTGATAATTTACGAGTTTGCTATTGAAAATGGCCCGTGGAAATAGTTGATTTACATATTAAAGATTGTGATTTTCCAGTTCGCTATGTTAGTTTACCAGAGGGTATATCTATATTGTATGTTGATGTAGTATATGATCCCGCGATTTGCTGATATATGTTGATACTATATAATGTATATATATATACACACTAACTATAGTATATGTTGATATAGATGATGGTATATGTATAGTATATGATGTACATAATCCCTATAGATGGATGATGATGGTATATCTATAGCTGGTTGGTGGTATCAAACAGTTTTTTATTTTCCACAATATATGGGATCATCCTTCCCATTGACTTTCATATTTTTCCGGATGGTTAAAACCACCAACCAGTATATCTATAGTACCATCTGCTTATTTAACATAGCGAACTGGAAAGATCCAGCATTGTTAAGAACGGTAAACCATCTATTTCTATGGGCCATCTATACCATGGCTATGTTAGTCATAACCAGAGGGTATATGTTACCCATTTCTTGGGGCTTCAACCGAGGTGGATGGCCCCGTGAGTCCCGGGGAGATCCAGGCGGCCTGGAAGAAAGAGGCGTGGCGTGGTTCCGTGGTTCCGTGCCGTAGTCGGAAAAAACAACACAACCAGGGGATGGTATCAACAAAGATTGGGAATGAGATCACCTGATTATACCTGATGATCACCTGATTTTTGATTTTTGATGTTTGATTTAAGCAACGTTTAGAGGATTTCACGAAACAAAATGGGGTTCAAGCCTGCAGAATTAAGTTGTTTTAGTATGTTTTAGTCTTACTTCATCTAAATGGGTTTCAGCATGTTTTAACATGTTTCAACATGTTTCAACATGTTTCGACATGTTTCAGCATTGGTCGTTGTGTTGCGGATCTGGGGCTATCAAATTTGGGTGTGTGTTTGAATTTGAGGCATATACACCCCATATCTATCCAGCCGCTCCAGCCCATGACAGGGTGAAGAAGAAGCAGCTAACGACGTAAATCTCTTGGCCAAAGAACGCCTCGAGAGTTCGGAGCAGGTGAGGCATGCACTCATCCTGTATGTCCCTTCTTGGATGGAGCCAGGTTGGTTTTTGTGCCCATACTACATCTCTTTATCTTTGAGTTGTAGGTCTTGTCAGCCATACATAAGCAAAATTATCCGTACATTCCTCAAGCACTGGCCCTTCTAGTACTTGGGATACCTAGGATTAGTTTCACTCCACCTATGTTTGGGACACGTGTTTGATAGTCGAGAACCGTTGACACTCCTCAGGCCCCCTTTTCTTGAATCTTGAATCTGTGAAAGCTGACTCCTTTGCACATGCTTATGTGGTAATTATTTGTAATTATAAAATATTATAAACACAAGCAGATGGTAGCCTAGTAGCACATGGCATATAAATATCATATAATTATGCGCCACGTGAGTTGATGGGTCAATCCATGTTCCCTGGGGGTCGTGGTATGAATCCATAGGAGCAGTGTTCCAAACCCCCGTTGGTTGATAACTATAGGGGACTATACAGTGTAATACAGTATAGTATACATATATATATATATATACAAATACGGCAAATGCCTGGGTTTTGCCCGGACCCGCAATGACGACAGGCGACGCATCATCATCATCATCATCACCATCATCATCATCACCATCATCATCATCAGAATTAAACCCTTATTGAAGATCTCCAATGAATGTAGAAGTTTAACGGGGTGGTGAGAATTAAACCCTTATTGAAGATCTTCAATGAATGTAGAAGTTTAACGGGGATGGGAGAATTAAACCCTTATTGAAGATCTTCAATGAATGTAAAGTTTAACGGGGTTGGGAGAATTAAACCCTTATTGAAGATCTTCAATATTATGTAGAAGTTTAACGCGGGTGGGAGAATTAAACCCTTATTGAAGATCTTCAATATTATGTAGAAGTTTAACGCGGGTGGGAGAATTAAACCCTTATTGAAGATCTTCAGTGAATGTAGAAATGAATGTAGATTTTTAACGGGGTGGGGAGAATTAAACCCTTATTGAAGATCTTCAATGAATGTAGAAGTTTAACGGGGGTGGGAGAATTAAACCCTTATTGAAGATCTTCAATGAATGTAAGGTTCAACGGGGGTGGGAGTTTTATATTCCCTAGTACCTTTGTTGATCTTCCCAATTGAATGTAACGTTTAACGGGGGTGGGATTTTTATATTCCCTAGTACCGTTGTTGTTTTTTCCCATAGGAATTTAAGGTTTAACGGGAGTAACTGTTTAATATTCCCTAGTACCTTTGTTGATCTTCCCAATTGAATGTAAAGTTTCACGGGGGTGGGATTTTTATATTCCCTAGTATCTTTGTTGTTGTTTTCCCATAGGAATTTAAGGTTTAACGGGAGTAACTGTTTAATATTCCCTAGTACCTTTGTTATTTTTCCCAAAGGAATTTAAGGTTTAACGGGGTGGGAGTTTAATATTCCCTAGTACCTTTGTTGTTTTTCCCATAGGAATTTTGTGAAGTTGCATCAGCATTTGTTTGGGAATGGGAAACCTCTACGCTGCAAGGCGTTGCGCGTACAAGTATGTATATATATATATATATATTAATATTATACATTGGGGAATATCAGAATCCATTAAGGGAACCCCTGTAAACCCACCTGTATAAAGGGACATGACAAGGTTTTGAACATGGCGCCGGTCCCCCATCCCCGGCGAGGCCTCCGCGGGTCACACGGACGATCCCCGGGATGACAACGAGAGGCAGCTGCTGCGGGACGCCGAAGCGGCGCAGGCCAAGGGATCGCAGAATTTCAGCCGCTTGGAACGGCAATGGGTATGTTTTTTGTCATGACAATTGGATTGGAGTATATGAATTATATGTATGGTTTGGTGACCAGAAATGGTTTGAATTCAAACCATCTCCAATTGGAGCGTCTCTGGGTTTAGCACATTTAGGCTAATTTAAACCAATGGAGGATCCCTGAATGGGGATGATCCCCGAACTTTGCCGACATCGAACCCCCTTTGAGTTTGGATATATTGCAGGATTTTATTAGAAGTCTTGCAAAGTCTTGCATGTTTCATTTTCAAACCATTCATTCACCACCCCTGGATCTTCATAGAGCTAGACTTGGACGAAGAGCTACAAGAAACCTCCAATTTTCATGGTAAAACCCCGTGGTTTTCTGCAGTTTTTCCCTCAAACCGCCATGCCCAGGCTACACGACACCGCCACGGCCCCCGCCGTCGCCGTGGCCGCGGGCGCCCGAGCCGCCGATCTCAGCCGCGCCGGCACCTGCACCGGAGGTGAAGAAGGTCACGCAGTCGGAGGCGCAGCAAGGAGTCTTCGTTCCGGGAGAGCGACTCGGTGAAGAAAAATAGAGGGTATGCAGATGGGATATGATGGGAATTTATAGGAATTCACCAACAGTTGGTGATTTTATATATAGCTAGGAATATCATAATATCGGAATATCAAACCCCAAAATATGGAACATTATTATACCAGTAGTACCGCACAAGGCGGTGGCGGAAGTTTCAAAAATATGAAACCTATAGGAGAGGTTGGTTGTTGTGACTCACGGATGGCAGAGCGAATCCACTGATGGACCGACAGGTGGTTGGAGTTGTGTTTTTTGGAGTGGTTGCAATGATTGCAGTGGTCACCTTACCACAACTGCTGGATGTAGTGTGGTGTAGTGCAGTTGCAGTTGTAGTTGTAGCTGTAGTGTAGTGTAGTGGAGCTGTAGTTGTAATGTAGTGTATATAATTAGTGTAGTTGCAAGCGCAGTTGCAGTTGTAGCCGTGGTGTGGTGTAATTAGTGTAGTGTAGTGCGGTGTAATGTCGTGTAGTGTTGTGTAGTGTAGTGTGGTATAGTGTTGTGTAGTCTAGTGTAAGGTAGTGTAGTTGTAGTTGTTGTGTAGTGCAGTGTAATTAATGTAGTGTAGTGTAGGTAGTAGTATTAGGTAGTAGTATTAGTATTAGTATTAGTAGTAGTAGTAGTAGTAGTAGTAGTTGCTGTTGTTGTTGTTGTTAGTGTAATTGGTGTCGTGTAGCGTAATGAGATGTAATTAGTGTAGTTTAATTAGTGTGGTGTAATGTAGCGTAGTATATTTGTATTTGTACTTGTACCAGTAGCGTAGTGTAGTGTAGCTTTAGATTTAAGTTGTTTGTCTATCTATCTACCCATCTATCTATCGATCGATCTATCTACCGATCTTTCCATCTATCTATCTATCTATCTATCGATCTATCTACCGATTATCTATCTACCGACCTATCTATCTATCTTTCTTTCTTATCTTATCTTATCTTATCCCATCTTAATCTAATCTAATCTACCCTACTCTAATCTAATCCTATCTAATCTAATCTTATCTTATCTAATCTTATCTAATCTAATCTAATCTAATCTTATCTTATCTATCTACCTATCTACCTATCTATCTATCTATCTACCTATCTACCTATCTACCTATCTACCTATCTATCTATCTATCTACCTGTCTATCTATCTATCTATCTATTTATCTATCTATCTATCTATCTAACCATCTATCTATCTAACCATCTATCTATCTAACCATCTATCTGTCTGTCTGTCTGTCTGTCTCTGTCTGTCTCTGTCTGTCTCTGCCTGTCTCTGTCTGTCTCTGTCTGTCTTTCTGCAAGTTTGAAAACGCAGCTATTGCGAGACTTCCTCAATTTTTGAACTTGACAATGTCAGAAACGAAACGATTCTACGAGACTTCCTCAATTTTTGAACTTGACAACATCCAAAACGAAGCAATTCTGAGAGACTTCCTCAATTTTTGAACTTGACAACGTCAGAAACGAACAGATTCTCCGAGACTTCCTCAATTTTTGAACTTGACAACATCCAAAACGAAGCAATTCTGAGAGACTTCCTCAATTTTGGAACTTGATACCATCCAAAACGAAGCAATTATGCGAGACTTCCTGAATTTTTGAACTTGACAACATCAAAAGCGAAGCAATTCTGCGAGACTTTTTTCAAATATGGAAAGTTGAGTGCAGAGCTGACAGCCTCGTACCAATGCATTTTGCGATTTTTCCACTCCACCTGTCTCAAGTAATTACTGCGCCTGCCACGAAAAAAGTGATGCCAGGTCATGCGAAGTGCTGCACCTGTCACGCAAAATCATCTTAGCAAACATACAGATCTGATGCTCCAAAATGCAACCCCTCTCAGGAAATCATCGCCCTGACCTCCTAACAGCTCTGATGAACATGTCTATTGCACTGCGCCTGCCACGGAAAATGCATCTTTGCAGATCCTCTTCAAATGTCCCACGCTTGCCATTGTTTTTGGACATGCTACAAAACCCTCACGTTTTGCTCACTTTTGACAAGGTGCACAATCCCTTTCGCCTGCCACGCAAAACGACGCTTCAACGTCCAAAAGTGGCATGTACATGCGGTGCTTTGTAGATTTTGGCTTGGAAACGTGCTTCGCGCCACAACGGCGTGCACTTTTTCGACATCTCTCATCTAACCACATGGCTCCGCACCCGCCGCTTTAGCGAGCCTACTTTTCGATCTCCGGAGCCACAAATCATTGGAAAAACATAGTGTTTCGCGACTTTCTTACCTTTTCGCGCACCTGGATCTTCTTTCTTCGGAGACTTTCTCTTTTTGATCTTTTTTCTTCTTCTCTTCTTTTCTCTTCTCTGACTCTTCCCATCTCTGCTTTTCATCTGTCCATATTGTCGGAAGTTTGACTTCTAAACTTCCTTCGATGATAGGAAATTAATTATATCGAATTATAGGAAGATCAAACCCACATATGATCAACTATATAAATTGTTTTCAATAAATATGTTTTTGTTTAATATTTACTTTTTATATAATAAATAAATCAAAAAACAAATAAATAAATAAATAAAAATAAATAAATAAATAAATTAATTAATAAAATAAATAAATAAAATAAATAAATAAAATAAATAATTAAATAAATATATATATATATACATATATATAAGATATTACATTAAATATATATTTATATGCTATATATATATATACATATATATTCTTGATATATCTATATCTAAATGCAGATGATTATTTCTTTACTAAACGAGTTCATAGGATTTCACCATCAACCCCAGGGATTTCATCGGATTTGAGACCGGGTATGGCGAATGACAATGGTGGCAACCGGGACCTTTGGAAACTGGTTGTCTTGGAATTCCGGGGGTATGAAAATATAGTACTCATTTGTATTCCAAAATTGATAGCATAGGAGATGTTTGTTGTAACCCTCAACCGTTGGTTACTTCACGCCTTGATGCGTGGAGGTTCGCCCAGATGTTTTTGGGTGGCTGCTGGGTGTAAAATGGACGAATTGAAGAGCTCGTAAACCAAACCTAACAAGTCCAATTTGTTTTTGTTGTTTTTGTTTAGGTTAATAAATTTGGACTAAATAACATTGGAGAAACTATTGTAGCCTACCAGAAGGGTGAAGGGTTGTGACCTTGAATATGTCAGACATCAAACCAGGGATCGAACAGCAGAAAATGACTGACTGATTCTTGATTAGTTGATTATTTCTCTGGTTGTTGGTTTGGAACATTTTTCATTTTCCATATATATGGGAATAATACTCCCAACTGACAATTTTTTTCGGAGGGGTTGAAACCACCAACCAATTTCTTGTTGTTGATCTGTTGGTTGATTGGGTGGTTGTTTGGTTGATCTATTGGGTTGTTTGAGAATCATTGATTGGTTGAAGGCATCACTCCATATCACTCCCGTGGCATCAGGATCGAACCGTGGCAAACCAGGATGTACAATCCCATGTTCCACCACTAAAGACGTGCGCGCTGAAGCATCTTAAGCGTGCCATCTTCCAACAGCACGACTACCAGCTGGACTTTACGACTCTTGGGTGGTTTCAAATATGATTTTATTTTTAACATGTTCCGACATTATGGCTGGAATGATGATACCAATGGATTTGCATTTTTTTTGGGTTGAAACCAGCAACCAACCAGGAACTCTGAAGTTGAAACCATCCCCCAAGCATGTGGTGCATGACGAGGGCAGCTGGGCCACCTTGTGCACGGAGACGTCTTTCTGCGACCCTCTTGATTGCGTGAATCAGAAGATAATGATGGTGGAAACCATCAAACATGGCCTTCAGACCCAGGATTTCTGTCAAATCATCCAGGTGGCAGCTGATGCTACCACTGTTCTTCGGGACGGTTCACCGGACCAGCCAGAGAAGTGGTGGAAAAAAAATGCCGGGAGGTGCTGTTCATGAGAGTTCTGCCCTGCTGGTTTATATTGTTTATGGTTGTACCTGTAACACCCTGGTGCGCAGAAGAAGTGCCGTTTCCCAAAACTGCAATGATTTTTGCAGATTAATGGAAGAATACATGTCGTTTTGCGAAAAAACGTGCGTTTCTATTGTTTCCTGGTGTCTGCTAGAAAATTGTGCCGTTTTAGCGCCAATTTGCACCGTTTCGGTTTTAGTTGATTTTCTGCAAGCTCTAAGACTGGGAAAAGTGTACGAAGGCAGTTTTTCCCGCCGTTTGACTTCAAAACCATGTTTTGTCCAAAACAGCAGAAAAAATGCAACAGGCGGATGACACAGGTATAGTATAATGTTACATAGATAGGGTTCTACTCATTGGTTTGCTGGGGATTACAACAATTGTGATTTTTTTTAAACCTCTCAAGCAAGAAACAGAACATGCTGATCAGAGGTTTCATTCAGCGACGGCACACACTTTTCAAAACGAGATCCGAAAAAAAGTTTGATCATGACCCATCATGCCGGTTTTTATACTATTTATGTATATATGGTATATATGCTATCATTGGGGGTATATTGATGGTAAATGTTACCATACATATATAGCATACATGGATCCTATGGGTTATGTATTATTCTGAGGTATGTAGGTATGTTAAGGGGGTATGCCCTATCCGGGATCCCAAAAAATGTTTGGCACCGCAGGTGGCGACGTGGTGGAGGTTGGGGGACCGCTTTGGGACGGTGGAGATGGTTGGACGTGTTTAGGGAAGAAACCACCATTAATGGGAATATGAATGGGTAAATTATGGTGAATCTATGGTGAATCTATGGTGAATAATGGTTAATAATGGTGAATCTATGGATAATATATGATATATCTGGGTAAATTATAACGACCTCACTGCGACCTCACTGGGAATCATGGTTAGTAAGGGAAATCATCCCCAAATGGCCTTAATTTAGGTTAAGTGAAATATTATAATTTACCCAGATTAATGGGAATATGAATAGTACTAAAATTAGTGATAAATAATGGGAATTTTTCATATCAATAATATGTTTTAGGAATAATTTTATAGCTATAAAAAAAAAACAAAACATTATTGATATTAAATGGATTTAAATGGTGTTTATCTCCTTGAATTTGTGTTTGTTTTCTAGATGAGATGCTTGATAATTGGTTGGCAATGTCAAGTACCTTTGAGTTTTCAAGCTACTCAAGCAATATTAATATGACTCATTGGTGGTTGAGAAAGTGCTTTTCACTCGATCTTTATTATGATCTTCTAATATGTCTGAACTTTAACGATCGTATATTCTAGCACGATTTAGTACTGTATGGTTTAATTCTATTACGGCTGATGATTACTGTGTTGTCACATATCTTACAACAACATAATACTTATGTATTATTACTTGAAACATATCAATATATCATTCATATTCATTCATTACCAAAATCATTGCCTGTAATCATCAGCAATTTTGTTAAAATGGAGAGGATTCTTGTTTGCCAGTTTGACAATTATATACTGTTCATTCCATTCAGTATTCATGATAGAATGATAAATTTACATCGGGTAGTACACATATCATTATCATTGTATGATATCATTCATCTATAATCACAAACTTTGGATTCTTGGACTTTATCATTCATATCATACCGTTACAATATCATATTCTTAATCATTCATCACAACAATCTTGGATATTTAGTCATATCACCAGATATTAAAGCCACTCTAGATCTGACAATCCAGATCGTCCAGAGCCTTCCAAGGCTGCAGCTTTCACAGAGAGTGAGGGCCACACCGTCGAAACGGCGGAGAGCGAGGTGACCTGCGGCACGTTTTCTGGGTTTTCTGGGGCCCCTGGGGCCAGGATTTGAGAGTGATCCAATAGGATTTACCCTCTGATAAACTAACATAGCTATGGAAAGATCCACCATTTTTAATGGGAAAACTCACTATTTCTATGGCCATTTTCAATAGCTATGTTAGTCATTACCAGAGGGTAATAGTGGTTCAATGGTGAATGTTGTTTTTGAATTATTTGGATTTGACGAGCAAACATTGAGATACAATGGTGATTTAATGGGATTTAACCAACAAAAAGAGGGATTCAGTGGTGATTGAATGGGATTTGACCATCAAACACACTGTTTTAATGGCGATTCAGTACAGTATGAGTTTGTGGGGTTGAACCATCGAACATAGGAAGTTCATGGTGATTGAAGAAACAACTGTGGGGCTATTTTGTGATATTCCAACAAGATTAGGGAGTCACTAGGACAGTTTTTGGGTGATATCATGGATACAAAAGCAACAATATAGTCTTATCATATGATAGTGATGGGATAATTGGAGAATCATGGAATACAAATGACATGACAATCCATAATAATGTGTGAAAAGAAACCATATAATTTGGGTTTGTCCGAAAGATGGTTAGTATACCCCGCAAATGAGATATTAAAGGGAATAATCATGATACACCATCAAATTTAGGGGTGCCATATCTTTAGAGAAACCAATATGGAAAACTGTGTTCTAGTATTGGATAAGTGTTGCAATCGCTATCTTGTAGCATTGAAACGTTTCGGGATGTTTTATGGAGGATCGAGTGTGGATGTTTAAAAGTCTAGAAACGCAGAATGACGACTGAAAATGAAGAATATTATATATATATATACAATGATTAATATATTATAAATTTACACATCATAATATGTGTCGTGTACTGTATAGAATGCACAGAATATTGTCCCTGGCACCTGTGTTCTTCTCCCGGGCACCAAGGTGATCCATATTTTCCCTGGGGATCATCCCTAGGGTTTATCATAATTTCCAGCTGTTTTTTTTTCGGGATGCATCCCATGTTTCGACAAAGTCATGTTTTCGATATTGAAAGGGATTGGTATACTGGGTCACTCACTCAGTATTTTTGGAAAAAAACACCCTGCCAAAAACTGCTGGATGATTTTCCTATGGCCAAAGAGGTCTCATGCTCCGGTTGAGGTGAATTCCCCAAAGAAGTGGCCTCCTTACATGACGCTAGCAGCTAGCAAGTATCCCCAACAAATGATTAAACATGATGCTTTTAGATGGTGATGGTGCTAGTCATTCGCAACATTTCTGAGGGCAGGGTATTCTTTGGTTCTTATCCTTTCTGCGATTGGAAAGGGAAACAAACTAAGGGTAAGGCACCTTTGAACGAAACAAACAGTACCTTGAAACATCTTTAAACACTTTCTGCATGAAACGAGACAGAACACATCTTTCTTAAATGTTCTCAACAGAAACATGAGAAACGACTTTTCTGAAAACATCCCACACCTGTTGATTGTGATTGTTGTCACTGTCCCGGCGCTAGGAGAGTGATCAGTCGGACTGTAGTAGTCAGATCAGCACGGCGGACTTGCCATCTGCGCCCAAGGAGGGGTCGAGAGGGGAACGACGGAAATTGAGAGAGACCTTGGCGATTGGTGCTATTTACCCTCTGGTAAACATACAAAAAGCTATTGAAAATTGCCATTTATAGTGGATTTACCCATTAAAAATGGTGATTTTCCAGTTCGCTATGTAAACGTTTACCAGAGGGTACCCACATATTTCATGGACATCAAATACTGTTTCTGAAGCCTGGGACCCATGGGTGCCCCATTTTCATTGCTCAAGCCTGTTGATTCATGGCTATGGAGACGTAGCTGTTTGGATTACAGAAGATCTTGATCTTGGATCATGGGGTCGAAGAAAACAGCAGACCTGAGAGATGCCCAAATTTGGATCAGCTTCACATCAAGCACGTTTTTGCAGCGCCAAGAGTCGAATTTTCTGAGTTTTCTTGGATTCTTCTGGGACTTCCTAAAAACATGTGTGCCATTCCCCTAAGAAATACCCGGAAGCCGGTGGCCCGGGATCCTTGCAGTGCGACCAGGAGAAATCTGCAGAGTCTCTTGTCGTTAGACCACCGGGGAACTGTTGGAGCCCATCCCAGTAAGACACACACCTTGCAAAACATCGACTAAAAGCCGCTATTCGGAATACCATTGCCGATTCGGGAATTCACAGACGTCTTTGAATTCTTCATGGACGTTCACTTAAGCAGAAGATCTTGTCAAGCATACATCAGAGATGATGTCCTTTTGAAGATGGTGGATTTCGATGTTCAATAACGTCGACAGTTATATAGCCCAGAGGAATCTGCAACCCACAGTTGTTCTCCCACAAAAAGTGTCCATAGTTACTGTAATTAATGTTAATTAGGGTGTTTAAGGTTCCCCATACGTGGACACGCCTTCAAATCATTGAACCCAATAGAAATAGATTGACATGGATGGCTTTCTTATCCTCAGACATATCCAGAATTATGGATATTTGAAGACCAAAAATGTCGAGATTTGTGTGTAAATGGTTTCTTGTAGTTTGATTTTCCAAAAACAATCAAAAGCAGCAGGATTTTGCGGTATCTTTATATATATATTTATTTATTTATATATATATATATATATCTGGGTAAATTATAACGACCTCACTGCGACCTCACTGGAATCATGGTTAATAAGGGGAATCATCCCCAAATGGCCTCAATTCAGGTTAGTGAAATATTATAATTTACCCAGATATATGGATGGTTTGTCTAATGACGTTCCACAAATTCCATTGAACGCTCCGCTCCAAGGCAGGGCAAAGCTTCGGTGGATGCGCCGGTCGAAAGAGGTGCCCATCTGGAGATCAACGGCTTTCCAAAGATTGCCCTCTGGTCATTTAACAGTTTGCTATTGAAAATGGCCCATTTCATTCGTTGATTTACCTATTGAAAATTGATTTTCCAGTTCGCTATGTTAGTTTACCAGAGGGTAAAAACCGTTGGAACTATGCTTTTTTGTTTGTTCCTGTGCTTTCTGAGTGTTCAACATTGTTCACAACCCATATGTGTTTTTCCAGTTCAAAGATATGGTTCAACACTCAAGAGTTGTTCCAAGTTGTTCTTTCTTCAAACTTAGTGATATTCCATGCGTCTTTCTGGTGCATTTGGGGTTAGATGTGATAGCCGCTATAGGTGAAAACTGCATACCGCGATCTATTGGCTGGTGAACCAAAAGGCGAGTTCGTCCTAATAGAGCCAACATGTCTAAGTTATACAAATACGTTTAGTGTGTATTAATATGTATTAATGGCTTTGTTAAACTCCCATGGTCTATTTGAGCATTTTCTCAATGGATTGGTTTAGTCGGGGAAATCTACAGGAAACCATAGAGTTTCCTGTGGATTGTCCCATTAAATATATTTTTAAAATGGTGGCTTTGCTGTAAGAATTTCCCTTCAACCAATCCATTGAGATTAAGGGACTAATAAAGTTAATGGATAAAGTTACTAAACATTGAGATTAAGGGACTATCACTGTTAATGATAGTGGACAAAAGTTCAAATGATATCATACCCCATCGGATCCATGTATGCTATATATGGTAACATTTACCATCAACATACCCCAAATGTTAGCATATATACCAGCACCATGGATCCTATGGGATACGGTAATCACTATCTGGATGTTCCTACCGTTGCCTACTCGGAGTATTTTCGCCACGACTCGCCAGGCGGGCCTCTGGCTCTCCCGACGGAGCCTCAGGTGAGTTGCACCGGAATGAGCTGTGGAAAGGTACTGAATGTTAATAGTGGTTAATAGTGGTTAATAATGAATGGTTAATAATGGTTAATAGTGGTTAATAGTGATTAATAATGATACATACTGCGTAAGAATGGTTAATATATGGGTAATATATGGTAATATGATTCCTATAATTATGATAATGATTATTCCAATGATGTTAATCCCTTCTTCCAAATCAGCCCCACCAACCCCTCTGAACGACAGCCTTTTGAGCATCAAAAGAGATCAAACCCGCCACCCCATCTGAACACTATGTTGCTAGTGGCCGCAAGTTCTGCGTTTCGGCATTTACAAGATCGTTGTTTTTTGTTATCTCAGATTACTATTCTTCCGCGCGCCACCGCTGCGGAAAAAAACAAGTTTCAGAAGACTACGGATAAAAAGGTGTAAGATGTCTTGCAAAGCCAGGACTGACTGCGACCGTCATGGCAGATTCTAGTCAGGATTTGCCAACAGCTGCTAACTATCCAGTAACTTTTCGGGTTAACGAATTAGCTTATGTAATATATACAGAATTGCTGGGTTATAACCAGTTTCGACTCCATCCCATACCAGCGCAAGTATGAACTTTAGCTGGCTATGTTGTATTATGGCATGCGTTCATGGCACGGCAAAACTTGAAACCACTAAATTGCCTTTCACCAAGATCTGGCCAGTTTGCCAGATGGGTTTGTTTCAAATTAAGTTGGGGGTCCCTTATAATAATTGACCATCATATACCATACATATGAAAACTAAACCTATGAATTATAGATTCTTAGATTTGGCCCAATTAATCAATGGCGGAAACCAGGGGTCCTCCTCAGTTTCAGAGAACCTGAAAAACAGGAGCAACTCAGCATCCATAGCAAGTTGTTCCATGGTTTTTTCCACAAAAAATGACTTTATCGAACTTTAAATGGGATTCTCTGACGGTCTCGTGACTCCAAAGGTTGATCATCGTGTGTTGCAGGTGGGGTTTTCCCCCAGCTGGTGGCAGGTCCCTGCCGCACCTTCGGTAACTTTCAAAGGTGTGCTGCTTCTTGACCTTAGAGGGGATCGGAGGGGTAGTTTCTGGACTGTCGTCTTTAATCAAACATGGCAATGTTAAACATATTAACTTATAGATGTTTTTTTCCATTGGAGGATTTTCCAATTAGCAATGTTTGTTAGAGGATTTTCCAATGTTTCCATTGAATTGTTTGTTAGAGGATTTTCCAACTAGCAATGTTTGAATATCAAACAGTAGATTTTGTTTGGCTAACCAGCAAAAAACACACAGGGTATGTAAGATTGGCCATGTTTGGTCGTCCGGCCACCTGACCTGGCAGCGATGGTTAGGATTGCAACTTTCAACTTGGACCTGAGCAATTGATGCACGACTTTGGTTATGTTTTGAAAGTGTTTTGAACTATGAATCCTATCAGTTAAAGCAATGTTGACCCACACTCCAAAAAGGTATGAAATTCCACTATTTGTATGTATTTGGCGTGTCACATACCCGGTGGTAGATCATCATTAGCTTAACATACTACCACAATGGAGTTGAAATGATCAATCCGATAGATATTAAATCTATTCAAAATATACCTCAAATCAAGATCATCTAGTTTCAAAGTATTGGCTCATGCTCTGCGTGTTTGTTGAAGATTTGGGTGATCGTCCTTTTTTGTTCGATGTTCCACCTATTATGTCATGGTTTGTCTGAAAGTAGGGACCTAAATCAACTGCTTAATCATATTGTTCTGTTCACATACCATGGTGGGGAATACCTGTTTCAAGTGTATTTCCAGATGCATCCATATATATAATTATATAAATTATATATATATAGTAATGTATATATGTATATATCCTTTGTATGTTCGTTGTATCCCTTAAACTATACGTACAAAGGTTGATAATTGTGAAACAATTACACGTTTCACGATCATGTTGCTTTTCATATATCATACATCCCATCAAATAATACCATAAAGTATCCTAATGACATGTCAATTCTACACACCAGGTAGTGCCCCGCACGCGCCGGGGCGGAAGTTTCGAAAATAGGACATGGCTATAGGAACCAGTCCGCTTATTGGAATTCTTGGTGAGTTGGAAAGAAGTGAATTGAAATGAAATGAAATGTATGAAATAAATGAACTGACACAACATGCCATGAACAAATGAAAAAATGAATGAAATAAAAGAAATAATGAATGAATGAATGAAATAATAATAAGTGAAATAATGAATGATTGAATGAATGATTGACTGAATGAACGAATGAAAAAAAATACTGGGGGACATTACATGAATGAGGGAAATGAAATGAATCAATGAATGAATTAACATGAGTGAATTTAAATGAATGATTTGAAATGAATGAATTAAAATGAAACAAGCAAAATTAAGGAATTGACATGAATGAATTAAAATGAATGAATTAAAATGAAGGAATTGAAATGAAGGAATTGAAATGAAGGAATTGAAATGAATGAATGAATGAATTGACATGAGTGAATTGAAATGAATGAATTGACATTTATGAATTGAAATGAAGGATTTGAACTGAATGAATTGAATGAATGAATTGAAATGAATGAATTGAAATGAAGTAATTGACATTAATAAGTTGACACGAGTGAATTCAATTGAATGAATGATTTGAAATGAAGGAATTGAAATGAATGAATTGAAATGACTGCATTCACATGAATGAATTGAAATAAATGACAGTCTCGCGCACCTTTTCCCGACCTCATCTTCCAAAAGTGCCCCGAACGTGACACAGATTACGTTGTTTAAGTGAAACCGAGCTCTCACTACAGTACGCTACAGTCCTGTGCACTTTTTGTCGACAACTTTCCCCGATCGAGCCGCGCACCCGCGGAAACAGAGACCCTCCTTCGGCGACCACGGAAGCCACTTTACCCGAAGAAACACAGGGTTTCGCGCCCGAGAGTGTTTTCAAACCTGAATTCACGCGTTCCCGACCTCTTACGCTTCCCAACTACTTGACAACTACTTGATGATGTAGTTGACATAAGAATGTGGTTGACGTGATGGTGAGCATGCTGCCCATGACAACCGTCCGTACCTCGGAAGTTTCCAAACTAAATTTCCTTTGATTATTAATTTTGGTATTTCCCCACCTGCCAGGTGAGGGTTGTTAGATTTTATCTAAGTTGCCTGGTCTTCCTCCTCCTCCTCCTGCCGCCGCCTCCTCCTCCTCCGCCTCCTCCTCCTCCTCCTCTCGTTGTCCTCCTCGTCCTCCTGCTCAACTGCGACTCGCGATCCACAGTGTTCGCTGTCGGACCTCAACCACGACCATCCACGCCCAGTGTTCGCTGTCGGACCTCAACCACGACCATCCACGCCCAGTGTTCCCTGCCGGACCTCAACCACGACCATCCACGCCCAGTGTTCCCTGCCGGACCTCAACCGCGAGTATCCCCGTCCAGTGTTCCCTGCCGGACCTCAACCACGACCATCCACGCCCAGTGTTCCCTGCCGGACCTCAACCGCGAGTATCCACGCCAAAAGATATGCCACATAGAGTGCCAGAAGATATGCCAGATAGAATGGTAGAAGATATGCCAGATAGAATGCCAGAAGGTATGCCAGATAGAATGCCAGAAAGAATGTCAGATAGAATGCCAGAAGATATGCCAGATAAAGTGCCAGAATGTTTGCCAGATAGAATGCCAGCAGATTTGCCAGATAATATGCCAGAAGATATGCTAGATCGAATGCCAGATGGAATGCCAGAAGATTTGCCAGATAATATGCCAGATATGCCAGATAGAATGCCAGATGGAATGCCAGAAGATATGCCAGAACATATGCCAGAAGATATGCCAGAAGATATGCCAGAACATCTGCCAGAAGATATGCCAGAACATCTGCCAGAAGATATGCCAGAACATCTGCCAGAAGATATGCCAGGTAGAATGCCAGAAGATATGCCAGATAGAATGCCAGATCGAATGCCAGAAAATATGTCAGATAGAATGCCAGAAGATTTGCCAGTAACAAAATGTATAAATGTCATGGTGGGGATCACACGAAGTAAAGTAATTGTTTTTTGATGTTTTATTCACAACCAATCATTGATGATCTCATCATATCCCATGTTCATCATTCATTTCCGTGACAGCATAATAACACACACCCATGAAAATCACAAATGCGTGTCGCCACTATATCCCTGTTTGTTGATTGTTAAATCAAAAATTCCAATCAACATGCCATGAAATACTTTAACCCTAGTAAACCTCTAGTTGCTGATGGCTAAATCCCAATGAAATACCTATTCAATCCCATCGGGTTCCTTCATTGGTGGCTGTATCCCAATTATAGTTCCATGAAAATGTTTTGAATCCCTATTAAATGTCCATGAAATCACCACTAAATCCCATTGAAATCATTAAATCCCATTAAATCCCATGAAATCCCATTAAATCCCATTAAATCCCATTAAATCCCATTAAATCCCATGAAATCCCATGAAATCCTGGTAAATCCCAGTATGTTTCTAGATATTTTGACAACCATGAGGCGGCAATTGCTTCAGCAGCTGCACGGTCTGCAGAACTTGGCGCGGCAACATCCCTTTTGGCGCCGAACTCAGCGGAGACAAACCCATAATGGGGATTTCATGGCCCATAGGATCCATGGTGCTGGTATATATGCTAACATTGGGGGTATATTGATGGGATCCATGTTACCATATATAGCAGCACCATGGATCCTATGGGATAATGGGGATTTCATGGTGAAAAACGCTGTGAATTCCAGAATCATTGTGATTTAGCGGCATGGATTATGGAATTATGTGGGATTACGTGCGATGACGGGGATATTTGATGGTGAAAAATTAAAATGGAATGTTAAACTTAAACTAAAACTTCCCGGATTCGAAAAAAACATGAGTGACATGAGATCAAATTTAAGTTCTCCCCTTTTGTGACCCCCAATGATCCAATGTGTGATGCTGATTCTGTGTCTCAACCCCAGCCCAGAATTGATCATCGCTGCACAAGTTTCAGGTTACATACGACTCTCTCGGAGTCCTTCCATTTATCTGCATGCAGCAAAGCCCATGCAGATGCTCGGCGTTCGCGTGAAAGCTTATTGAGGGTTGCTGTATGTTGATCTGTCGTCATGATCCCCAAATTGTTTGATGGGAAAATTATACAGGGGTCCCATAATTCTCCAAAGTCGTAAACGAGTTAATCATGAACATCATGGCTTTAAGGCCCTTTTCGAAGAAGCAGCCACTTGGCAGAGAATGTGTGGCGAGCGAAAATGTGTCTCACAGCCTAAGAATTAAGGTGAAGAGTGGGGAAAACCTCAATTCCATGGCTCAACAAATAGATCAAACAAGTGTAATTACATGGAACTGTTTATGTGAGCCCAAGATTCCAGGACTCGTCAGCACAAGAACTGTAATGTTCCTGACATTTCCTAACCAAATTCCCAATTCCATGGGGCAATGTTGTTATTTTAGTGGGTAGCAAAGCGGGGTGGAGTACGCCGAGTAGTTTCAAGACAAAAAATTCGATCGACGAACAATTTGTCAGCACTTTCCTCCGTTATAAATGGTCACATAGATTCACATAGTACATACTCGAACCGAATCTATATAATTCTATATACAGTTTTCTGCCTACGGACCGGCAATAACCTTGAGCAATGGTGTCCTCAATGTATAAAATTGGGGATTTTCCAGGTAGCCATGTTTGATTACCCGAGGGTAACCATCCATCTATGAGGTTTTATTGATTTTTAGTTCATTTCGATCTTGGCACCGACAGGATCTTCAAGGTGATCAACGTGTCAAGCCCTCGTAACCGCCAACGTCCAAGGCTGCCTTGGCAGTGCTTCGGCGACAGCAACAGTTGAGAGGAGAGATCTGCGATACCATGGATGAACCATGGGAGGAGGACATCTCCGACAGCCTCAACTTGTAGCTGCCTAGGTCGTCATCCTAGGTCGAAACCACAGACGGAGAAAACGATTTCCCAGTGGGCCCAAGGCGGCATCCCCCGTTTTTCCCTGCGCACCCCAAAAAAAAACGTGGTTAAGAGGTGGTCGGACATCTAGAGCGGGCGTGCAAATCCCGGGATTTCAACGACTGGAAAGCAGCTGGGTCCGGAGATGTGACTTGTTGATATGTATTGGATTTAACTCTGCCCTCTACCAATTACAACGACGATGTATAAAAACCATCATAAAAACCATGAAAAACCATAATGGACCAGTTCGAATGCAACTTTGGACTCAGCTGCCTCTGGAGCAGGCGGATGTGGTGCAGCCTCCAGGTTTCAATGTTTCGATGGTTCCTCATCAGTTGCTGCGGGTGAATTACAAGACACCAAAGATTCGCAATCGTTGGCTATGCCGTAAGGTTCATGTGGACACACGATGGCACACGGCAGTGGATCATAACTCAAGAGCCAAAAAAAAACACGGATAGATGAAGCATGATGAACTTCAACGGTCGGTTATTTGTTGAAAAGCATCTTGTTGATTCTCTGGGTGTTCCATGCCCAGTGAGTTGTTGTTATTCCCATGACCCATTCGGAGGCGGTCACATGCAACTCTGCTGACGCAGTTGTTTCCAGTCAGCACGCCACGCCCAACAGAGGGAGATCACCTGCTGCGGGGGCAGCAGAAATCCGAGGTGTCAGAAGTCTTTCAGAACAATGAATTATTATAATTTACATTAATTTACTCAGATAAGAGATGATAAGAGTTTCATACTCCGTGTCAATCATGTGACAGTTGCGTAAATCATGATGAAATATACGTGGTGGCTCTTTTTGAGACGCCTTCATGGGAATCTGCAGACCGCCAGCGGGAGCAGAAGCAACGGCCCAGAAAAGTGCCGCGGTTCTTGAGCGCCCTGGCGATAGAGAATAGCTTGAGATGTCTTGAGTGAACATGAACATTGAATAACATCGAAATATATCGACATCCCATGATTTCCCTAGAAAAAAAAAACTGCCACTGAGGGGTTTTCAATTTGTTTTCCATATATCTACAATAACGTACTCATATGCACTCGAGGGTATCATAGATCCTGTGAAGAATTCAAGAAGTATCCAGTATGATACCTATGTTCCCTTGGTATTGGATACAGCAACCGATCTTCGGGTTGCCAATGATTGCCGACATTCAAAGGGAAATTTCACAATAGGATACACGTTCGCACGGGATGAGTATTAGGGTAATTTCAGACGAAAACACCGGTCATTTCACGACGGAAAATGACGGAACATGACGTACATAGCCGTGGAAAATGACGATGTTTAATGGGTAAATCATCTACTTGTTTGGGTCAGACTTCCAATTTTAGATTACACCCGAAGAGACCATGTCCTGGATTAGATCGCCGAGCTATGAATTGGAGAGTTCGACAAACTGGGGGCTTATTGGTTCTTGGTTGGGTATTGGGTTCATAAGTAAAGTAAGTCTGAGCAGAGTAACAACACCGAACATGGACCTGAAAATCCTTGATGAACATACTTGCTTTTGAGGTTTACTGTATTGGTCTGATATTTTCCAATCTGGTTTGAGCAAAACCCATGAGAATTTGGCTGGTGGTTTCCATTTGATCAAGACTTTGCAGTCCTATGTGACTACCATTTCCCAAATTTAAACTAGACCCTGAGAATCTGAGAATAGCTCATTTTTAATGGAGGAAACTAGTCTTCCAAGCTCTATTTGGCAAGGTCTATGGGTCTATGTCAGTTGGGGGATAGTATTACAATGTATTACATATATAACCAAGATTATAGAAGTTATATCCCAACTTATGCGGCTTCGAATACCATGGTTATATCCATTTATGGTGTCATGCTTTGAAACCACCAAGTTCCAGTGGACCAGTGCCAGTGCCCTGGGGCAAAAAAAGGATACTATGGGATAGCCAAAAACATCCAGCCGGTGTTGCAACTGGATGGCTGTTGAATAAATGTGTTACCCTCTGGTAAATAAACAGTTTGACCCTGATTTTATCACCCATTTTTAATGGAAACTAGTCAACTAAAGCCCGATGACTGCCAGGGTCGAACTGTTAATTTACCAGAGGGTATGTTCACAGAAAAAAAGCACCCAGAATCTGAAAATCTCTGTTTTGTTCGTAAGAAACCACATTTTTGGAAGAGCAAATACGTTTCCTGCGTAGTAACTCCAAAAAAATAGACATTGAATGAAATTGATAAAGAGAAACTGATATCCTACTAAAATAGGTAGATCACTATATAATCTATTTTCTATGTTTGGGTCGTACTGCATGTGTTTTTTTGAACCAATCCATTGAACATCCTATGGCACTTTTCCCGAAGCCAGGCGCGAAGCATTGCTGGCGCTGAAAGCGCGTGCGGACGAGAAGGTGGCACCTTTTGTTTGGTGAACCACCTGGCTTCTAGATGATCAACTTGAGGATACTTGAGGTATGTTTGAATCGATGAAGGTATTGTTTTCTAAGTTTTAAGACAAACTCATCTTGCAGCAAGCTTGCACAGACACCAAAAAGGATCGGACGAACTAATTTCCTGTCCTCACTTGGATGTCACCTTTCGTAAATGATGGTTGCATTATGTTGGATTGCATATATGCCCGATATAGGGCAAAAACAACATGCCCGATAAAGATTCATGTTTTTTTAGAGAAACCACCCCAAAATGCTGATTTACAGTAACCAACCCAAAATGGGCGATGTTTTTTTCTATGAAGAAGCAACTTGTTGTTGTGGTTGAATTCGATCGTGTTAAATCAGTAAAGTATGATTTTGTCTGAGAAAACGATCAAATTTAACTGCTTGCTTACTGATTCAGTGTTTGTTTTTCGTTGTTTGGGAGGTCATGATGCCATTGTTTGTGTTGGTTTTTATGCTTGGAGCTAAGCTTGGACCCACGGCAACTATACAGTCCACCCCTTGTGGACTGTGTTGTGTTTTTGTGCGTTGGTTTCGGGTACCTCTGGTGATTTCACAGTAAATCATGGAACAAAATTTGCGCCATTTTCCAATATTTCCCTTAGCTCTGTGGTGATATTCTGAAGATCCTATGAGGGTTGGGCGTCTAAATATTTCCCCATCAGCACCGGTACCAGCAGCTACAGGCCCAAAGTAATGCTGATCTGGAGCCCTTGCTCAAGCGCTTGAGCTACTCGGCTGGGATTTTGCCTCCAAACTCAGAGGAAAATCCCTGAAGGCAAGGTAGATGGTCCACAAGAATGGTGGCTATGGTGGCTGTCCATATTTATTTTATTTTGTTGGAGGCTAATTAAATCTAATTACTATATGTGTGTATATATCCATTTATATATGTTACTTTGTTGGAGAGTAATTCGCATGTGTGTTGATAAGTTCAATAGACTCATGGCTTATGGATGCTTATGGCTTTGCGGCCAAAGACACATGATGATACATGATGTACATATGGATAATTAATGACTATGGAAAACGGTTGACTGCTTAGGGTTTACCATGGCTTACAGCATCTGAGGTTCTGCCATGGTCGGTGCTGTCTCTGGTGCCAAGCTCAGAGACACAGAAAATGGGTTATAAATGGGTACCCCATTGGCCCATTTAAAGACTAAACCCATTTCATGGTGTCAGACTGTCTATGTCACTAGTGTATCCTCGCTTCGAGTTGGAGTATATGAGCCAAGGGTCCGGGACAATTTGAACTTGTTGGCCGCTTCAGGTAGGAACAGCTAGGAAAAAATGCAGCCGCTAGGATTAGATTGAGCCCCACAGATATTCCAAATATGTGCAATGGTCATAAAATGGATTAGATATCCATATTTAGGGGATGGTCATCAATCCATGAATAGGTATTTATATATCCATCATGTTTGGATTCCCATCATGGGATGGATGCCAACCCCATTCTTCTCGGCCACCTTAGGAGCTGTCCATGCCTGATTCTCCGTTGTATTTGTTTAAAGTGCCTCCACTAAACATGAACCACACACGTCGCGCAACAAATAGGAACTCGTCTATACAGTATACTATGTACAGTACATGTATATATATATATGTATATATATATGCACATGTATGTATATGTATCATGTATATGTATATCAATAGATATATAGTAATATATTAATCAGATTAATCATATACATATTATACAATATATATATACAATGAAAACTGTATGTATATATATATATATATAGAATTACATATATATATATATATACACATGTATAGATTGATTACTATGACTATCCCAGCACCAGGAATCATGGATTGCTGCATCGCACATTGCAGCATCTCAGGTGTTGAGGGCTCCAGCCTGGGTTCAACTTCCCCAAGGTGCAATGGTTTGCGATTTTGGGAGTGAACTCGGCGGATTTTTTCTGCTGGAAACGCCTCACATTTGACGGCTGGGGGTGTCTCAAACTTTAGCCCAGACACCACAAGAAACATGGAACACTCATGGAATCGCATGCCTGGAAATAGGGGAATTACACGAATTACACAGCCATTACACCCTAAAAAATCCCTGGTTGATCCATCGGACATGGTTTCTCATCATTGTTCCTCAAATTTTGACAGCAAACAGGGCTGGAAAATCCCCCAGTGGAGGGTCTGCAGGTGGCGACAGTTGGGTTTCCAGTCCAGTGACCCTCGCACTGATCTGCGCACCGGTATTTTGGCGCCGCTCGGTATTTTGCTGCGAAGATTGGAATTGGATTTCTGGGATTGCTGGGTCCATTTCTGGGATTTCCAGCAGGATTTGATGCTGGATTTTCATGGATTTCATGCTGAAAATTGGGATTTCCATGGATTTCATGCAGGATTTATACCACTGAAACCTGGATTTCACCATGAAACTCTGGTGTCTGAAGACCCATGGGACCCCATGAGATCGATCGTGGCATGACCTCAGTAGATCTGAGGTTAGATTGCCTGGTCTACATGGCGGAAAAGTGCGCCGAGCTGATCTGAGTTCTGGCATCTGAAGTGGCCTATTTTCAGACCCAAGTCACCCTGGTTTCAGCTAAAAAGTGTTGGTGAATGTTGGTGAGAAATATCTGGTTATATATATATAATATCCCTTTACGGTTATTATATCAACGATATGTCTGATATGTCCCAGGCATTATTTTTTCTCCCATCAGTTTTTCCATGTTTTTCCCATAAAATCCCACTGGATCCCATTACAGCCCAATCAATTCCTATAAATTTCCCATTGATTATCCCATCGGATCCCATAAATCCGGATTTTTGTTATGATATTGTGTAAATCCCTATAAAAAACCCTTATTTGTGATAGTAATATGGAGGTTTCTTGTAATATGGGTACCTGTACCCCTAAATCATCCATTTTTATAGGCTTCCATATAAACCAGCCGTTTGGGGATCCCTCATTTATGGAAACCCCCATATCCCTATGGAATTCCATTAAAATTCCTATGTTTCACAATAAAGTCACTATATACTCACTCCCTATTTTTGCGGGTAACATCCGTATGAAATCCCCACGACATCTTTGGGCCTCAGGTATCCCCTGGCCACCAGCCAAATGATTCGAGAGGCGGCTCAGCAAACATGGGGATTTGATGGGGAAAAATGGAGATTTTATGGGAGGGTATGATGAACAATTGCACCCTTTAAGGGATTTAATAGGATTCTAGCAACATGGAGCCATAAAGTTGGGCTGGGAAATTTGGAGGAAACATCGTTGAATAAACATCTCGGAACAACTTTTCCATTTTTTTTCTGGACCCCCTGTACCCCCTATACGGACATTTTGCAGGATGTTGATGACATAGGGGTCCTGACAAAGAGATAACTGTCAATGCACATGACATTGACAGTGTTTTTTGCCAGGATGTTCTAGATGATATTTCTTTCCCTCGTAATTTCAGGGTTCCCGAATGTTCTATCAATTTGGGGCTGTCCCATGATGATACATCATTTGACCCAGGTCTTCCGCCACTGGTGGATGAGATTCCCATATTGAATCCTTCGACAAAAATACCCCCCCCCAACTATTCCCAGACTTGGTAACGAAGGGGCACATTGTGTGAACATGGACAGCAAACATCAGCAAACCACGGGGATTGCAATGATTTTTGTCATTTCTGACAGAAGACCAAGCCATGAAATCAAGGGGGCTTCCCTCAATGGTGTTTGAGGATGATGCTCACATTCATTCATGGGTGGATTTGATTTATCACTGATTATCAGTGATTTATGGCTATGGATGATTCAGATCCAAAGTAACTAGCCTATTTTCTACAGGATAGAGAGGGGATGTTGGTCTTTTCGGTAGTTTTCAGTTCAAAAGATAGCAATCACAATCACATGTTGCATCCCCAAGCCCTCCAGTAACTTAACGATATGAAAAACCCGCCCCAAATAGATCCAGTTTTCCTGTCCAAGTCATTTGGTAATTTACATGTAATTTACCAGGTGGCATTGGAAGGGCAAACCCATTTTTCCCCCACACTAACTATAGTTGGATAGTGTTTGACACATCTACCATACTTCCTAGGTCCTAGGTAAAAAGTTTTAGAAACCAACAAGAACCCCACATATATAATTATAATAATTCATGTTTTTTCCCCTTCTTCCGTGAGATTTTCGGTAAAGCCCCGAGATTGTGCCAGCGAACTCTCCAGGTCCAATCTGCCCGCGCCCCGCGAGGCCCAAAGTAATGGCATCGATTATCCTTTCGCAGTGGCCAGCATCAACGTGACGCAGCACTTGGCCCGGTGCCAGCGAAAACTGGGAGATCACCAGAGATGGAGAACCAACGGCGCAACGGTTAGACAACACGGAAAGGGTGGTCGTTGGGTACATATGAAATGAGTAACCCAAAAAAGGATAGGATTTGAAGTCAAATCCTGTGAGATCCTAACTTTTTAGTGGTGGTAAATAATGTGTTCCTAGTATTGTTTTGGGTCACTGTACTATAGTTATTAACGGTGAAGTAGTGAAGTGGTGAAGTAGGCAACTGGACATAGATTCATATTGAGACTTCATGGTTTGGTTTCCCCAGGAAATGATCTTTACGTGATGGAATTCCATGGAATTCCATATCACCAATCATCAATATAAATCATCAGTTTTGTCAGTGCGAACACTGGCCGCCCCCTTGCTGTGATTCCATATTATATATAATATTATAATATTATTATTATCATTATTATTTATTATTATTGGTTACTGGAGGGTAATTAGAACTATGTAACAAACACGACCTGAATGCATATGTTTGAAGTGTTTAGAATGTTCTTTCAATGCTTTGCATGATTTTGAGCAGGTAAACAATTGCGAAAAGATTAGGAACAAGGTACTGTAAAAGTTAAGTTTTTCAGAGATGTACCCGTACCACCCAAGCATTCTCTTGTTGTTCTAGGTTTTCCCTTGGGCATTTTTCGCATGATCACTTGCTTCGGACCTTCGGAGTCCCGGACCCGCCCACGGAACAGGTGACACGTTTGTTGGCGCGAAAAAGGGTGATATGTGGTGATGTGATCATCAAAACCACTATTAAACATCCCAAGTTCAACATGTTGGTGTGTGATAAAGGTCAACCAAAGACATTGGAATATCAGGGTTTATGAAATTTGGTGTACTCCTGGCAATGGGATGATAATTACTGGGACGACCCCCACATGGTTAAGTACTGGGATGGCTTATGGTATGGTGTAATTACCACTTTCCCCCAGGTTTGGTCGCCATACCCAAGAGTTGTCCTTCATCGTCGACCTACAATGTGGCCCCAGGAACAGTTATAAGATTTCGTTGATGACCCCTCACTAATTATATCAGATATCCCGAACAGTTATAAGATTTGGTTGATGACCCCTCATGAACTATATCCCCAATAAACCCTGGTAAAGCAAATTATAAACCAACTGAGCTATCTAGTGTGCGTCGCCTTGAAGGTACTTTCACTTAGTCAAGGACGCCTTTGGTTGTCGCTTGGCACATTTTTTTCGAAGTATTACTGGGCCAGGAATGTGAAGAGCAACACGCAGTGGCAAATCTTGATGAATGGCTTAGGAATTGGAGTGTTGTGAGGATGGGAAAATAATGATTAATCAATGATGGTGAATCAATGATAATAATGGATATTTAATCGTTTTTTTACCCTCTGGAAATCAAACATTGCAATGAAAAATCCCGCATTTATAAACGATTTGATCACTTCCCAGCTACCAGTCAGCCACCTCCATTGATGGGGGGTTTTCCAGCCAGCCACCAGTCGATAGCCACTGGCTTGCGCTGTCCTTATAGTGGGATAGATTCCAGTTCCTGAAAAGTTACCCTTGGGTAGTATAAGTATAATGTGGCAACTAAACATGTGTTCATATTCATATTCCTCTATATATGCCGATGATGAAACATGTCGATATCCGATTGGCAGGCTAGACTATTGTGGAATACTGGTGCACTAGATGGATGATAAATGGGTTACAATCCCCAAAAACAGTGTGTTGAATCAGGATACATGTGGACATCTGACGTCAGCGTCATTTGAGCAGTTTAAGCATGCCAAATGGTTGATGACTTATCGATCTTATTACCCTTCGTCAACCATTCACCAACCAGTTTTTGATAGATGTTCCAAAAGGCTTTGCAGGAATGGGGTACACCGCGTCACTCTAAATTGACAATATGTATGTGCATGTATGTGCATATATATATATATAAATGCGCACCAACAGGGTTAATATATAGTTATTAATTACAATATACATACGTATATATATATATATATATATATCATATTGAGACCAGCCCAGGCCCGATGGATCCTGCGTCCCCCCGCGCTGTCCATCGCTTTGCTGGGTGGGTAGCCTCAGATGTTGCCGAGGGACTCAGCCTTGGATGAATATTTTCAGATGATTTTATATATACTGTATTATATATATTCACATATAAACAATCTAGCGTTTTTTTATTTTTTTATGGATAGTACTGTAGTACTTTATTCTTATGCCGTACTTTAGTGCTTTACATTTATGGATTAATGTTTTTTTTTAATAATGTTGTTTGCTATAAATGGGGATATATACCAATCAGCAGGGTATGACCGACTGTCCATGAACATGTTCAATGACATCGCCGAAGATGGGAAGTACACACCAAAGATTTGAATTGTTGAAGCATCAACCTGCTCCGGCTGGGTCGTTTCATTGATGGAATTTATGTGGACAGCCCATGATGGAACCCCTCATTCCCCTACTTCTCCGATAAGAGCCCCGAAAAGGCCCTAAGAGTTTACGGGAAGCTTATGGGAATAGGCGTAACATCATTGGGAGTCTATAAATTCCAAGGTTTTATTTCTTTGCTTTGCCCTCTGGTAAACATTTACATAACTATGGAAAATCACCATTTTTAATGGGTAAATCAACTATTTCAATGGCCATGTTCGCAATACCTGGGAGGATGAGACGGGAGGATTCGTTCTTGTCAGAGCTCAATCCACCAACCCGTCAACACTTGGGATTCAACTGCTTGTACCCTCTGGGAATCTAGATTGACAATGGGAAAAAACATGCACTTCAGTAGATAGTAGGTAATTGATTGCCTGTTTTTTTGCCGATTTTCCACTTCACTCTTGGTCTACAAGACGGTATTTTTTTTGAGTCAGCCTTCGTTTGTAGCATGTTGGAACAGTGTCAAACTGCAAATTATCCATATCATATATAATAGTTTTTAATTGAATATTCAACTGTAGTAGCTCTGGATTGGTTTATTTATTGGCTCAGAGAATCACAACGTGAGACTATGGAAAATACAGTGTGGCCTTGGTTCAACTCCTGGTATACCCTCTGGTAAACTAACATAGCTATTGAACATGGCCATTTATAGTGGATATTCCCATTAAAAATGGTGATTTTCCATAGTTATGTTAGTTTACCAGAGGGTATATTGATCTCTCTAGTCGTCCCCAATTGCTGATGACCCATCGCTATTCTGCCCGGATTGTCGCAGGCTTTTGCACAGGCTGGAGATTGACCGTGAATTCATGACTGGAGACCTCAGTTTTTTCAGAAAATGGTCAAGTGGAGACCTTTAGGAAGATCCAATCGTCTTGTCATCACTAGAAATATTCAGAGCTTTTGGCCAGGGTCCCACAGGTGATTTCCCTATGATTCCTTTTTTTGTATTGTAGGAGTTGATCAATGTTTTGCTGCCTGCTGAGACGACTCTCAACAAAACACGACATATTGACACCCTCCAATGATGGGTGTCAATTGTTTCGATATGTCCAGCTGTTTTGTTGTTTGTTCAGGATACCGTCTATTCATTCTGGGCAAGGATATTTTGTCAGGTGGAACTATATTCTGCACAATGTTTGAACCATCGGAGCGTGCTGGACAGCGCATATGTTCAAGTGTTGATTTCAAGTTGCTGGGTCCAGGGAAAGTGTGTATCCAGGAAGTCAGGAAGCCATTATGTGTTTGTTTCTCGGAATTATAAGGGTGTCAATATTGGTTGTCTTCACTTTTTTTCACCAGAAAATTGGGAGAGAAACTCCGAAACTCGTTCTCGACTGAGGCAACTTTTTTCCCCACCTGCCAGGTGAGGGTTGTTAGATTTTATGTCAGTTGCCTCCTCCTGCCTTCTGCCTCCTGCCTCGTCCTCCTCCTCCTCCTCCTCCTCTCCTCCTCTCCTCCTCGTCCTCCTCGTCCTCCTTGTCATCCTTGTCGTCCTTGTCGTTCGTCGTCCTCGTCGTCCTCGTCGTCCTCGTCGTCCTCGTCCAACTGCGACCCGCGATCCACAGTGTTCTCTGCCGGACCTCAACCACGACCATCACCGCCCAGTGTTCCCTGCCGGACCTCAACCACGACCATCCACGCCCAGTGTTCCCTGCCGGACCTCAACCACGACCATCCACGCCCAGTGTTCCCTGCCGGACCTCAACCGCGAGTATCCACGCCAAGTGTTCCCTGCCGGACCTCATGTAGGAAGATAAAATGTCAGATAGAGTGCCAGAAGATTTGCCAGGTAGAATGCCAGAAAATATGCCAGAAGATATGCCAGATAGATATGCCAGAAGATATGCCAGAAGATATGCCAGATAGAATGCCAGATAGAATGCCAGATAGAATGCCAGAAGATATGTCAGAAGATATGCCAGAAGATATGCCAGATAGAATGCCAGATAGAATGCCAGAAGATATGTCAGATAGAATGCCAGAAGATATGCCAGATAGAATGCCAGAAGAATGCGAGATAGAATGCCAGAAGATATGCCAGAAGATATGCCAGAAGATATGCCAGATAGAATGCCAAATAGAATGTCAGAAGATATGTCAGATAGAATGCCAGAAGATGTGCCAGTAAGAACATGTATAAATGTCATGGTGGGGATCACACGAAGTAAAGTATTTTTTTTTCGACTCTGAGCCTGAGCCACTGGCACTCCATTGTTGTTAGCTCTTTGTATCTACAGTATATATATATACATATATGATCATATATGGATACATATTATATACACATACATTATATATATAGAGAGATATTTATATGGTGGTTTCCGAAGCCATGGGGGTACCCCAATGCCGCTGGATGCTTATGGCATGTTATGGATGGTAAAAAAAATCTGGATCCCCAAATATCAACGGCCTCGCAAGGCTTGGTGGTGAAGCCATTGAGCCACGGGGCACAGATGGACCGATGGACCCGGCTGGACCTTGGGACCTTGGTGATGTTTGTCGGTGGAATTTTGCAGATGATTCACACGGAAAAACATCACAAGAAACACTCCAGATCGGAGGTTGGTGGGATTGGTTATGATCGCAGACTTTTACGCCTTCGAGATGACCAACTGCAGTCAAGTCAGCCAAGTACGGATTTCGGCACCCAATAAAGTCATTAAAGTTGAAGTGAAATGTGGGATCAGTTTGGGACACAACTACTTCATCCAGGAGTAGATAAGATAGGGAAATTACATGAAATTACCAAAAATAACATGTTCACGATTTTTTTCGTTTGAAAGTTCAATGTTTATAATGTTATATGTACTTCAGGATGATATGATGATATTCAGTGAATCATCGACTTTCCGGCTGAGCCGCCCACTTCGGGAAGTCGATGAGGCCATTCTGCGAGCTTCACGCAGCTGTCGGGGATGCCAAGATCACCATGAGCGCCAGCGATCAGCGACGCCAACGGAATGCAGCGAAATGGCCCTGGTTTGCAACCGGGCTCAGAGTCGACATAATACATATATACATATATACATATATACATATATATATATACATATATATATATATACATATGATATATATACATACATACACATATATATATATATACATAATATATATACATACATATATATATACATAATACTTATATATACATACATATACATATATAAATATATATATATGTACATACATATATATATATATATACATATATATATATATATACATATATATATACATATATATATATATATATACATATATATATATATACATACATATATACATATCCATATACATATATATATATACACATATTATATAATGATATTATATATGTTATTGTATAATTTTAATATTATATATATATGTCTGGAAACATATGTAATATGTACTGTTTTTTTAACTATGATAATGATTCCAGATATTCCAGCTAGGGCGGAGTGGGTCAAACCCCTAAGATCTCCTAAGTTATTCCTTGTTGTGATCTGAATTTTGTTTTGTGTCCTCCTTTTTTTGTTGACAAAATGTTTTTAGAGACTCACACAAAGCAGATGGATGCTAAGAGGATACGAATTGAAGGCCACCTTGTTCCCATCATGTTTTTTTTTTCGTGCTGTGTGTGTGATATCCTTCAGAAAGGGATCATGTTTTGCGGCCATTAACGGCAAGTCTGAAAGCCGCTGGATTTTTGTTGGGTAGTGTACCATTGTTTTACTGTAGTTTTCAGAGGTATTTAAAGACACAAAAGACGTAGAGTTTCAGGGTTCAGGGGCTTGAGTTTCAAGGATTGGTGTCCAACACAATGAATCCTTAAAGTGGTTGGAAGACCAGCACGCGGTAGTTTCCAAATGGCAGATGTGGCAGATATATGAAAAAGGCTATTTCATTTGTGGGACATGTGTGGTGCCCCAAAAGAATCATTGAAAGATGGTATGTCCCCAGGTTTGAGATCCTGAAATCATCTGAAATCTCGATGAAGGTTTTGGGAGTTTGGCCGGAACATGCTTTGCTCCATCTAAAGGTGTCATCAGCGATTTGTGGGGTACCCAATTGACCGTAAATGGGTCAGGATGTTTCGACTTCCAAATACTTCGAAGCATCACTAGGATCCATTGTCAGCGATTTGTACAGTACTATATAAGTATTCAAAATATTTCAAAATGGGGTACCCAGGAGTAACCCGTCCTGGAAACAGCACATTTTGATGGGGGAAACTGATGAGAATCCCTTGCCTTCAGGGCTTTTTGCGGAGTACACCCATTTTGACTTTTTTGATCATCCCGAATCCCAACATACAAAAACCAGCTGTTCAAAATCCACTGTAGTTCTGCCCGTTTCTACATTTACTCGTGGAATCTTAACAAAAATGCTATTCCTTAAAATTCACCGATTCATATGTGTAGATGTCGGATGGCCTTGAGATTTCGAAGCTCATTTCATCCCAAGGCCTATCAGTTCCCCACGGGCGAATCGCCATAGAATGAGCCTCATATGGATTGTCTAAACCTAGGCTACCCTAAATCCACTGGTGGGTGATGGTGGGTGAATCATCATTTTCCCCAGTCAAACACTTTGTTTGAGGGGATACGGGATACCCAATGTTCAGCCAAGCAATGACAAACCCACATACCAGCACCAAGGCTACAATTGCTGATGCATTCGTTGTCTTGCACCAACACCCTCTGCTTCGCACACAGGAAATGCGTAGCGATTGCTTGGCTGAAAGGCTGTCAGACCCTTGTGTTCTGAGTCGTTCTTAGCTGGGAACACCAACGGGGTCAATCACGGCGCGTTTTGCCAGATTCTACGTTACGGATG
The DNA here is from genome assembly GCA_947184155.2 of Cladocopium goreaui. NCBI lineage: Eukaryota > Dinophyceae > Suessiales > Symbiodiniaceae > Cladocopium > Cladocopium goreaui. The sequence continues at coordinate 223,468 of CAMXCT020006301.1, forward strand.
CACCGGATGCAACCGACGCGACCCGGCGCCCAGCCACATGCCTTGCTTGGAACTGGCGGATTGTGTATGCTGCCAGCGGGTGAAGCCGGCACCGTCGCTCAGGTGATGACTCGCCCGTGCCCTAGCACATGCCTTGCTTGCACACAAAACGCGCATCCACATTGCTTAGGCCTTGCAAAGCAACATAAGGTCAATCATTTAATGTGGGAGCACCTAGGACCTCGGGCCTTGATAAGACAAGACTTTCTTGCTGAACAACGTTCCTCAATCATCCGCAGACGTTTTCATGGCCACCTGCAGGTCTTCATTGCAACTGGCGGCGGCGGAAGCAAGAAGAGCCGCAAATCACAGCTCGGCCGCGCAGGGGAACTCCGGACAGCGTCAGGGACTAGCACCTGCAGTAAAAAGATCTTCGTGGTTAATTATTTGCACCGGTTGTTACCAGGGCTATTCCAAAGCCACGTGCAGCATAGGCTCATTTGAAAAGCAAACACATTAAATATGTGTTGGATTCTGCGTGCAGGCTAAGAACAGAAGGCGTTTTGTTTCTTTTTGGGAATATGTTCTTTTTTTTGCTTCCGTGCCCGGTGGAACCACAAGTTGCTTTGTTTCCGCCTCCAATGGTGTTCGTGGTGTGTACAGCGCATCAAACATTAGACTGATGCACAACCAACATCACCAGTGAATCATGGTCAATCCTAGCGATACTTGTCGTATGTGTGGTCAGACAGGCTTGAAACATGAAACGTAAGCAGTGGCAGTGAAACCAGGTATAGGTTTGTTTGGACTGTGGCAATATTGTTTGAGAATATCAGAAAAGGCGCAACTTGTTTCTGTCCATACACCACATACGGTAGCGTTGTTTAATTTTCATGCAATACAGATGCTGTGAATTTGCGCCGGGTTGCGTGGTTTAATTCTCCGGCATTGTGGGACGTCCGCCATCCGCCATGTGGTTGAAGGTTATGCATTTTTCACCAGTTCTGGACGAAACATTGAAAATTTCGCGCAGGCTCGGGTGGAGGGGCAAGCGGGTTCTCTGCAGGGGTTTTGCAAGTTTGTGCTGGTATGAAAATAACTTATCCGGAAAAATGAACATGGCAGGCGGGTTTGCCGTTGCAGCGTTTGCACTCCTCCTAGTCGCTGTAAATCAAAAATGCATTTGCTTACTACAATTAGATGAAACCCCCCATGTGAAGGGAAAAGCGTACGGTGCACATGTTTTGGCAGAGCCCAGTTTTTGGACGTTGCGTCGTACTGCCACTGAAACTCATTGTAGCAGTGTGTTTCCATGCAAACAATGCCAAATCAAACCGATTACGTTTTTCGGCATGTTTGCCATGCTTTTGATTGTGTAATTATTTCCACGCCGGTTATATCCATGTATATTGTTGGTTGGTGGATGTTGGTGGTTTCAATTCTTCATTTCTTGCGACCACCATTTTTGAATCTATTCGTTTCACAATTATATTCCTCAGGGATTGAAACTATACTGGTGCATGAAACTACCAAGTAACATTGAGTTTTTAATCAATGTTCATACTCGCTTTACCCTGATATTATATAAATACCTTCCAGGCCCCCCAGTACAGTAGTGGGAAATAATAATAAACGGTTTGCCGGAAAATCAAATATCCAGCATCATCTGGAGCTGATGAAAATTGCCATTTGGGGGGGGGGGTATACCGTTTTCCCGACACCCAAATCATGGATTCAAGTTTTTTGTTCCCCACCTGCCAGGCCAAGGTCTCTAAATTTATCAGAGTTACTTTTCCATCCTTCTTCACCTGCGAGCTCCAGATCTCAAAATGTGCACAGCCGGATTAAATTACAAGCTCCAGATCTCACTCAGTTGGCACTGCAGACCTCAACCGCGAGCTCCAGATCTCAGTGGGCACTGACTTCAACCGCGAGCTCGATCTCAGTGGGCACTGCCGGACCCCAACCGCCAAGGCGGTCCCCAACCGCGAGCTCCAGATGTGAGTGGCACCGCGAGCTCCAGATCTCGGCGGCTGGATCCCAGTGGGCACTGCCGGACCGCGAGCTCCAGATGTCAGTGGGCCTTGCCGGACCCCACTGCCGGACCGCTAGCGCCACTGCCCACTGAGCTGTGGCGCTCGCGGTTGAGGTCGGCAGTGCCCATGTCAGAGAATGCCATCAGAAAGAATGTGGGACTAGATGCCAGATACAATGCCAGAAAGAATGTCAGAGTATATGCGGGAAAGAATGTCAGATAGAATGTCAGAATAAGAATATATATATATATATAATATATATATATATGCCATAAATACTTCCAGATGATATGTCAGAAACTATGTCAGAATAGCGTGCGAGGGTGTCAAGCACTCGAAGAAAGTAATGTTTTGTCGGATTTTGCATCGCGTTTGTCGTGAGGTTCTGCGAATCAGCGCGAATGCTCAATTCGTTCCCTGGTTCAAATTCGATCGAGGAGGGTGGAAACGGAGGAGTCTGCTTGTCAAGGGAAGACACCAGCAGGAAAACATTAGGGTTTCCACACGATGAGGGATCCCCAAAATGGTTGGTTTATAATGGAAAATCATGAATGTAAAGTTGTGATGAATAAACCGCCCCCCGGAAGGTAAGTACCTAGGGAGAAGCTTCTGCCACGGTTCTCCCTCCAAATAAACGTCCTCCTAAGTTGAAACCCTAAGAGATCAACTGCGAACCCCTATCAACCTACCTTCAATGATTTTCCTTTTACAAGAAAAGGAAATTTCAAGATTAGTAAGGATTTCAATATATATATATATACTTTCAAACGATTTTCCTTTTAATCCTAGAAGAAATCTAAAAATTAGTAAGGGTTTCAATTTTTATCAACCTACCTTCAATCGATTCTTCTTTTAAAACAAAGGAAATCTCAAGATTAGTAAGGATTTCAATTGATATCAATGTACTTTCACTTGAATTTTCCTTTTAAAACCGATATAAGGAATCTTAAGATTAGGCAGGGTTTCAATTGATATCAAGCAAGTTCGATTGCTTTTCCTTTTCAACCAAGAAAATCTAAAGGAGCCAAGGGGGTTGATTAATTAGCAGGGGGGAACCCTGCCTATTTGGAGTGCACATGGGCTCACGGGGGTACCTTTGTGAGCTTCTCAAAGTGATGTTTTTTTGAAAGATTTCGCTAAGAAATCAATCATTTGGGAAACCTTTGTTTTTTTCGCGAAATTTAGCCCAAAAAATGGATTGAACCAAGGCTGCAAACTGAGCTTGTGACTGCAAAGTCACAAGCCTGTGACTGCAAAGTCACAAAAAGGCTGGTGCCAATGCAACAAAGTAAGTATGGTTGTAGTCTGAGCCTGATGGGGGAATCTGTGTCAGAGGTTTGTCAGAGTCAAAACTATGTGAGACTTGAAAGGAGTGGTGTTCAAAACATGTGACAAAAACAAAAAAAACCCTGTGGGATTGATGAATCGGGTGATTTCCCCCCTTGATTCATCAAGGGGGACCAGCCCATTTTAGTATTGCCCAAACATGTTTCTTGTGTTGGGGCTGATTAACCCTTAGGCATTTTATAATCACAACTACGCAGTAAAGTTGATGATTTAGGGGTACCACCCATTTAGGAAACTTCCATATGGGTGTGTCTGAAAATTGTTGATTTAACTGGGGGTTAACCATAAATAACGGTTAACGCTAGGGTTTTAAAGGAGTTTAGTTAGTAAAAACGAGATTTTCGACCAACCATATTTGTGCGTGTGTGTGTGTCTGAAAATGTCATTTGATGGGGAAAGCATGGAAAACAATGAGAATCTGTTGGCAATTTCATACGTTTTGTTAAGGAAATGTGTTTATGATGTGCATACCATGTTTACGATCCCAATACAATCTTTTGACATAGGGGGGCAGGAGCGAACGAAGAAAAAACGCAACAGTCAATTTTAATCTATGATATTCGTTTTACCATACTCTTCCATGTGCAGATTATGTGCCTATTAAAGGCCCCTTTAAAAAATCTATCGTTGGAAGGTAGATTGTTTGCATTGTTTTGCACAAATTCATTTGTTGGCAGGAACTCATGCAGGGTTGGTTCCAGCACAGTTAGGACATGTTTGCGCTATTTGGACGATCATCCACTTTGTGCTGTGAACTTGCTTGGCAAGCCTTAAGTTGGCTGAAGAACCTTAATACATACCATTAAAATATACATACATATGTATTTACATATACACCATATATATAACTATAATCATAATAATAGTAGTCAGAATAAAAACAAGAATGTATATTTTCATGTACATATATTAACATGGGTTGTAGCATGCTACATTTTGATGAACCTGCTGTTCTCAAGTCGGATGGTCCTCCTTAAGGGTGTGCAGCTCGGTGCTAAGGTCAGAATTTCGGTCGTTAGTGAATGAGACGGAGGCCATTGGGGACCCCTGAACTTAAGGTGCTATATAAGAAAAATGCAGAAAAATCATCAAGTGGTAAACCCAGGTAAACTCAATTGTTTGTAAACCATCCCCAGAATATGGCCATAAATGGAAACGGCCTCGCTTGTGCCTGTAGATTTGTCTCGTTGATTTATGACCTTTTTCTTGTATATAGTACCCAGTGCCCCCGCAAAAATAGATAGAAACTGATATAAAAGCACTCTATTCACTATCAGTATCACTAGTTTAGATTATTGGAGTAGGACTTCACTTTTGTATCTTTGGAAGCGGATTGCTATCCCCACGTCGGATGCCCTTTTTGTTGGTCCTCCTGTGGATCAGGTGGCTCCAGTCTTGACACCGCCGGTGTTGACAACATCTCTGAGACCCGATGAGGCCTCCACATCTCGCGTGCAAAAAGTTGATGTCCAATGCCATCCATTGTGCTGACAAGTCATGATTCTAACCTTATTATTTCTTTTGCAAGGTTCAATCAGTCCAACCATCCGTAGCATGGCATCCGATATTTTTGTTTAGTGAATTCCTTTTTTGCCAGGGTTAATTTGTAAGTTGAGAACTAGGTTAAAGTACCATGGGTCGCAGAAATCACAATTTCGACAACATAATTGAGGAGATGAGCCAAAGAAACCACTTATTCCATACAAATACATACGGTAACTACAGTGATGTATTTTGCAGTTTTTTGACGTTGATCTGCAAATTGTTTATGCATGTAATGTGTTCTTACTGCAATGACATGGAGTCTCCTTTGAAACCTGTTTCTGAAATTCAATTTCGTGGGCAACCCTCCATGTATAGATGATGTTTCCACATGCAATGAGTGTTGACAAATGCTTCATTGATGCAGATGCAAGAATGATTATACATGCAGTCTATTTACACACTGAAAGATAGAAAAGATGGACTAGATTAGTTTAGTTTAGTTTAGATAGATAGATAGAATCAGAAATAGAGAGATAGAATCAGAAATAGAAAGAAAGAAAGAAAGATAGATAGATAGGTAGAAAGATAGATAAGATTAGATCAGATTAGATTAGATTGAAAGATTGGTAGATTGATTGTTTGATAGATTGATAGATTGATAAATGGATAAATAGATAGATGGATGGATAGATAGATAAATAGACCGATAGATAGATAGATAGACAGAAAGATAGATAGACAAACAGGCAGATAGATAGACCGACAGATAGATAGAGAGGCAGATAGATAGACAGACAGATAGACAGACAGACAGATAGATAGAGACAGATAGATAAATATATGATACATAGAATAGAAAGATTTTTTGTTTGATATACATTGAGATAGATTGATGTACAAATCGATAAGATAGATAGATAGATAAATAGAAAGATAGATAGATAGATAGACAGAAATATAGATAGATAGATAGAAATATAGATAGATAGATAGATAGATTGATTGATTGATTGATAGATTAGATAGGTAGATTAGATAGACAGATTAGATCAATATACAGATAGATAAGATAGATAGATAGGTAGATAGATAGATGGATGGATGGATAGATAGATAGATGGATAGATAGATGGACTAGATGGATAGACGGGTAGATGGATTGACAGATAGAGGGACAGATGTATAGATGAATAGATGGAAAGATTGATAGATGGATAGGTGGATACATTTGTAGGTCGGTAGATGGACTAGATGGATAGACGGGTAGATGGATACATGGATAGAAGGATAGATGGGTAATTGGATAGACGGATAGATGGAAAGATGGAAAGATGGATAGATGGACAGATGGAAAGATGGATAGATGGATAGATGGATAGATGGGCAGATGGACAGATGGACAGATGGATGGATAGATAGATAGATAAATAGATAGGTAGATAGAGAGATGGATAGATGGGTAGATGGACTAGATGGATAGACGGATAAACGGATAGATGGATAGATGGATAGATAGATAGATTGATCGATCGATAAATAGAGAGATAGATAGAGATATATATATATATAGATGGATAAATGGCTTGAAAGAAAGATTTACATTTATAAGTACAATGTATATATTCATGAGTTTCCTCGTAATTATACTTTCACTATTCTACCAACAATATCTTAATCATACATAGACATGACATATACGTATATATATATTATCCATATATCCTGTAGATTATCCGCAGAATATCTTTGTATATAACCCAAACATAGTCCTTATACAGTTCATTCGTTTACAGCCTTTGAGCTGCATATACCATTGGATTATATTTAATCATTTATACATATATCATATATACATATATTCCTATGTCCCTATGATATCTCCGCTTCGTATCTCAATGATACCAATAAATAATCCACGTAAATATCACAGTATAGCACATAATTATCATGATATCCCTATAATTTTATGATCTCTCCATTAATTCCTATGATATCCATGAATTCCCAACCAAAACATCAAAGTTTCCCCATTGAAAAGGGGGCCCCTTCCAGGAGTCCAAGATCACGGAGTCGGTGCAAGCCACGGTGCGGCGCGCCACGAAAACGTAGCAAAGAAAAAAAAACAAGGAGTCATCTATGGTTTTGAATCCGTTTTTTTGAGTTCTTTGAGTTCGTTTTTTTGTTGTTTTTGTTGAAGATGTGTAGAACTATAGACTATAGACTATAGATATGTATGTATGATTTGTTTTTCGATGTTGTTTTGTATGGTTTAGCACTATGAATCATCCATGTGTTTTTTTGTTTTTATCCACCTTGGTCATCAATTGTTTGATATTTATCCTATGATTATTGCGGCGGGTAGTATATGCTCAAACCGAAAACATGTTAAACACCTTTTGCCATGATGATGATGATGTTGATTCTGAAAATGAAACCATGCATGGTGTAAACCAAAAGTTTGAGAATAAAACTGAAGGCGATTCCTGTGATTTTGTTTTTCGCGATGTCACTGGCCGACCATGGACCAAGCCAATCAATCGATTGGTTGTGAGGACACCACGCCAGAGTCATGTGGGTACCTCCAATAGCTGGATGGTTTATTTCATGGAAAATCCTCTTAAAATAGATGATTTGGGGTACCCCTATTTAGGAAAACTCCATATGAAATTCGGATCCTTTGGCCATAGTGAGTTTCTAACCACAGATCTGATCAGGTTCGGAAGGTTTCGGAGACGGCCAGTATCTTCGGCCCGGACCTTGGAGGATGAAGAAATGGTGTGAAACATGTTGGTTGGTTGATGAAGCGAAACAATACACATCAATATACTAACCAAGACAGGGGATTAGTTAGGGGATTCTACTAACCAGTTATGCACACAAAAATGGCTGGTTGATGACTATAGGGTATTTCATAGGGGGTTTAACCATGTACTATGGGGATATAAACAGTGAATACAACTGATAAATGATGGTTGGTTCATGATTATATAATATTAAAATATTATATATATATATGTATAGTCATCATACTGAATCATACTAACCGATGTTAGTTGGGAATTCCGTCCTTAACCAACAGGGTTTGACCACTGCCCAAGCGGGGGGTGGTCAGTAACTACAATGATACGTTATCGGTATGAGTAACACATACCATCCAATATATACTAATATGCATAAAGATAGCTACTCCCCTTAAGCTTCAAATAGGAAGGGTGCCATATTGAGTCCATTTTGCGGTTAAAAACCTTGCATTGTTTTTAAATGTGTGTGTGACATGTTTCTCCATAAAACCCTATCTCACTAATTTAAGAAAACAATTGCGCTCTTTCTAATCATGCTGCATGTGTGAAAATGATAATTCAGTTTTCTATGTCTATAAGTGTGATTGAATAGATGGTCCTTACCTTGTTCTGAGAAATACAAATACCATGCAACATAGTGTTTGATTCAAGAAATAATGTGCTTTCTGAAAGTGAGTATGCACTCAGTGTTTGGAAAGCAACAACGCACACTTGAAATGTCAGCAGGGTGTACCATACATACAATATGCATGTACATATATAAAGATATATATTCAAAAAATCCCAATAGAACTGGAAAATACAAATCCCCATGGTCACTTGAAAGGGGATAATGATAATCTCGTTTTTAGACACACCCCAAATCATTGTGGTTTTTGGATGTTTTGGGTTCAATTCCCATGGGTCCCGGTAGTGGTTCCGTCGCCGAGGGACCTACCTACATGGAGTGCATCCCTTAGATCCGGCGATTTTTTTGCTCCGCCGAGGGACCCACTTTGTTTGAGCCGCTCAAGGGCATCTTGGAGCCTATCAATGGCTATATCATAATTATTTTAATGTATCAGTAAATCAAAATTATTGATTATGAATTACATACATAATAACCATGGCATACCATGACTTGAGTATGCTTGCAAATGGTCCCAGTCTCACAATGCCTTGTCCACTTGTCCACATGAAAAGGCATGGTCCACCAATGGGGCTTGAGGCTCAGACAGGAAAAAACATGTAAATGCCATGCGGCGTCAAAAACGAATCCGCCATCCATTAGGATGCCAATGGATTTGAAAACACATATACTTCAGGAGGAACAAAGTTTATGCTTCTTGAAAGCTTTACAAAAGATCCATCTCGGTCAACTGCGGATCACATTTTCAAGTCCGTTTTGTGTGGCAGGTGTGGGACGGTTAATTATAACCCTTTTTTAATATATAAGATTTTATAAAGCTTTTGGAGCGTGGAAATGCGACCGGGGCACGACAAAGCTCCATGCTAGGATTCTACGGGGAAAGGGCGCGCAGAAGAAGAAACCAAACATGTGGGAAGCTCAACAAGCGCAACTTTTGTCCTACCAGTGCGTCACGGCACATGTGTAGCAGTGCAGACAAAGAGGATGGAGACAGACATGTTATGTGGAGTAATGACCAAGCTGAGCTGATGACTTGGCAATTGCCACTAGATAAGCTTTTTGTACCCAGCATCATGGCACATGTGTAGCAGTGCAGACAAAGAGGATGGAGACAGACATTTTTTTTAGAGTAATGACCAAGCTGAAGCAGGTGCAAAAATCAGCAAATGAATTGGCAATTCCCACTATACTAAATAAGCATCGGACCCTGCGTCACGGCACATGTGTAGCAGCGCAGACAAAGAGGATGGAGATAGACATGTTATGTGGAGAAATGACCAAGGCGAGCAGATGACTTGGCAATTCCCGCTAAATGAGCTTTTTGTACCCTGCGTCACGGCACATGTGTAGCAGTGCAGACAAAGAGGATGGAGACAGACATGTTATGTGGAGCCATGACCAAGCTGATCCAAGCTGAGCAGGTGACCTGGCAATTGCCACTAATAAGCTGTTTGTAGCCTGCATCGCGGCACATGTGTAGCAGTGCAGACAAAGAGGATGGAGACAGACATGTTATGTGGAGTAATGACCAAGCTGAAGCAGGTGCAAAAATCAGCAAATGAATTGGCAATTCCCACTAAATAAGCTTTCCGTACCCTGCGTCACGGCACATGTGTAGCAGTGCAGACAAAGAGGATGGAGACAGACATTTTTTTTGGAGTAATGACCAAGCTGAGCAGATGACTTGGCAATTCCCGCTAAATGAGCTTTTCGTACCCTTCAGGAGGAACAAAGTTTATGCCCCTTGAAAGTTTTACAAAATATCCATCTCGGTCACCTGCGGATCACATTTTCAAGTCCGTTTTGTGTGGCAGGTGTGGGACGGTTAATTATAACCCTTTTTTAATATATAAGATTTTATAAAGCTTTTGGAGCGTGGAAATGCGACCGGGGCACGGCAAAGCTCCATGCTAGGATTCTACGGGGAAAGGGCGCGCAGAAGAAGAAACCAAACATGTGGGAAACTCAACAAGCACAACTTTTGTCCTACCAGTGTGTAATTTACATATTCATATGATTTAAATTTATGTATATATATATATATATATACATACGTTATAAAGATACACATATTCTGTTTGTCAATGGCTGCCACTTTTGGCCCAAGACATTGGAATTTTGTGTTCGGATTTTGTTCAAGATGGCGTCGACGGAGCCATTGATTCCTCAAGAACAGGAGGAACTGGAAAGACAGATTGGTTCAAGCTGAACTTTGACAGGGAAACGGTTTTTCGTTCCTAAAATTCCAAAAGTTGAATTCACATGAATTCACGGCATTTATGATTGTACTGATGTTATACACGATTGTATCACTTATCACTTGTATCTGGACGATGCGTGGATCCATTTTGGTTAATTACTTCTGGTTTTTCCAAGTCATGTTGCACATCGTTTTCCCTGGGAGATGCTGCATCGTTTCGACATGTTTTTTGGAAAATCACAATATGTTGCCAGCAATTTGCCAGGAGACTGGCTGCTATGCGAACCTGAAAAAATGTTTGAGGAGTACAGTGAAAGCGCTGCTGCTAGTGCCTGGAATGCTAGAAAAGCAGGACCTCATTTGTGCGATGCATCATATATTCATCTACATGTGGGTCATTTTTTGGGGGGAAATGTTGGCAAATGTTTTACGCACGAATCACTTAAGTAGCGTTTATCTCAGACCCTTGCAAGGGTAGTTCATCTCTTTCTATAATCAGTGGAATATAACACCCAATTCAGGAAAATCCACGGTTTACCCCCAAATTTGCAATTTTTCATGGGGATGAAGATGATCATCCAGGAACAATCAGTTATTTTGGTGCGAACGGGGGGCATTTGAAAGTTTTGACATACCGTTTTTTGAGTAGATCCTTTGGGTTTGAAAACTTGGATTTTCACTGGCTATGTACTGCTATGTTGAGTACAATCTCATCTAGATCTGTTGGATGCCAAAACTTGAATATTTTGACTATTTTTGACTGATGTTCATCTATTTTTGACGCGTACATTTCCAACGACGGTGGTGCTGAGGATTATGTTGGGAATACAAACATATACAAACCGCTATTGCATGCATGAGGTTACGGATTTTGTGTTTTTTTTCAACTGGTCGTTTTCAGCTTCAACCATATCATTTGCCAAACTCGGGGAACCACAAAGAGACTTTCTGCAGGGTCCATGACATGTTTGGTTCTTGCCCTCAATCAAAGAAGCTCTGCCTCAGGGTAGACTCCCAGCCTTTGAAGAAAGTCTCAAGGTGGATCTTGTAGCGCATTCCAGCCAAAGCATCCGTAGATGTGTGGCCATGAGTAGATTAATAATGTGGATATTATCTATTGTGCGATAGATTATCAGAACATATTGTCAGGTCAAGTTCTCGATATTTCTCAATGGTTTTAGGGTAGAATATTCTTTGCTCTTATGGACCAAAGTAGATATTTAATTCCTGCGTGTGATTAGTGAGTTCTTAACCCCACCAGAATCCATTTACCTAAACCCAATTCGCGAGGGCAACTAAGTCAACTAAGGGTAGCTGGGATGACAGAGCCCCAACTCAAACATATGGCCATGTATCTATAATTATGTATACATAAATATTATATACACACTGTATTCGTGTATTCAAAGGATGGTCAATTTCCATGTCCCCAATGGGCCCCAAGTGGCCCAACCTTGATGGCCACGGTAAGGTGCTGTTGATCGTTTTTGTACTGGCCTGGATAGCGCAGTTCGCATGTTTTTATTGGGCAACCCTGGGATGCCCGGTGCAGACTTTGGAGCTCTGGAGGGCGGCCTCATTTGTGGGACAACATGTTGGCACATGTTTGGAATTCTTTTAAGACACCCGCGCAATTTAAGACAACCCCAAAGAATTAGATCCCAAAGACCATATCTGTGTAATTTCTGGGTTAAGACCTTTCTTACACTGTGGTGAACGTCCAAAGAATGGACTGATTCGACGACATGCTGGGATAGCTTGCCACTTGGGGTCCTATTGTTTTTGTTCCACAGCATTGTACTTGTAAGATATTGTAAGGATATGTAAGGATGTAGCAGGAACTGTCAGAGCTTCAGTCTATTCCTGGTGATTTATCCGTTAGTCTTTTGGCAGAGACCCATGGGACCCACTCAGGATGTTCTGCTTCCAAACTTCAAGGCTATACCTATCCTGGTGGAGGCCAGGGTTACTCCAACCGACTCGCCTGTTTTTCGTTTCGCGCTCCCCGTTTAGGTTTCTCCGTGTTCCAGACCGATGTTTTATCCAGTGTCCGTAAGTACTGATCCTAGGGTTACCCCCATTTTCTGTATATATGTACATATATATATATATGTAAATCTACCATAAACTAAAATTACATTATTATTACTACGAAACCAACTTGGCTAACTATGGTGCCCTTTCCACTTATTGTTGGTGATACATCGCATTTAATCTCCCATTATCTCCCCATGATGCTTGGTTTCAGTTGTTGTTTATAGATTAAAAAGGAAAAAAAAAACACCATGTCTGCCACCAGTTTTGCAGCTGAAATCGCCATTTTTGCAACTCAGATGGCCATTTCTCCTGTTGCCCAGGTAAGAACGCCAGCTTCAACTTGATGCCCGCCATCCACCTACTGGCGGAGCGCCCGCCGCTGTGGTACGGCTCGGCCTTCGAAGTGATTCCCTCCAACGAGGCGCAGCAGCCTTTGGGACTTTAGGAATGGGACAACGGCTTTGGTTTTATGGTTATGTGCTTAGGGAATCTTAGGGATATCGATGGATGTGTGTTTTTGAAGAAGCCAGTTTCCTGTAGATTTTTTTCAGAAACCAATCCATTGACTGTCATGTTTGGTGATTAAGTCATCATGAAATCACCATGAAATCCTTTCAATTCTCTATGGTTGACACTTAAATCCCCATTTGAAAAAAAACATGAAATCTTGAATTTCACCCTTAAACCACCGTGAACTCCCCTTTAAAGAAACCCGGCGATTTCGGACCCTCGGTTCTCTCGGATTAAACGTCAGAGGCCTCGACGGTGGCCGGAGCGCCAGTTGGAACTTGGTGGCAGAATCCTGGACCAATCTTCCCCATCTACACCTATGAGGAGCGGCGAGCGGCTGAGTTTTCTGGGACTTTGCGACTGGAAAAACCATGAAGCCACTGTCAATGCTGGTTGAAACAAAAATAATGGGAAACACATGTGATGTATGAGATATTTGGATACCTGGAACGAAAATCGTAGATGGAGACACAACTTTGAGGGATTACTGGTACTTAAATAAATTGAGTTTCTACACAGATGAAATCCCATCACTTTGGGAACATGAAGCCAGTGATGCTGCTCAAACTGAAACATGGAACTGGGATGAACTGGGAAAGCTATGGAAAGTCTAAAACAACTCCACGGGAGGGAATACCAAAGAAGTAGATCCTCCAAAGTTTTAAATCCTACTGTGGCAAAAATAGTGCCAAAATCACTTGATGCGGTTGCTGAGGAGAGGAAGGTTTCGAACGCAATCGGTCGTTGCATCTGACTGATTTGAATGTCAATGATGAAGATTCCAGCTATTTACCACTTGCATCCACTTGCAAGTTTGGAACATATTTGCAATTTGTGATCTCAGGTTTGGTTGGATGTTGAAGAAAATCGACAACTGCTGCGAATAGCTCTATTGAATCTCGTAGTAGGCATATACCTGTATGATTTGGCACCCTGGCACCCTGGAAAGGGTCCAGAAATCCTCACCACCGGCTGCCGCGAGGATGTAGCCAACTCCCAGACCACCGTCTACATGAGACGACACCTGGTTTCCGCGCCGGGGCTAGGGCTATATAGGGCTATTGGGGATGTGTAATGTCATGTACATCCAGACCCGCAATGTCGGCATTTGATTCCGTGGAGCGCATGCTCTGCAAAGCTCTGGAAGCATGTTCGGTTCTTCCCGGTCTAGCAGCCAACATTGGGCGATTTTCAGCAAGACAGGGAGCATTGAGCAGAACGAATCTAGTTTGGGGTGTGTGAGGTTTTCCATGTTGAATTGTCAATCATGTTAAGACTGTATATACCAAGTCACTGATTGGTTTGTTGGACAAATGTTTACATGGTACCAAAGCAGCCCAGGGCCCAGTTTCTGTTGGCCCCAGTTTTGATCGTCGAATTTGTGCCATCTGCCACCTGGCTTTCGCTAAGGAAAGCTGTTGAGACTGGGACAGTCCCATGTGATCCAACGTTGTGATGGAAAAGGTCCTGTCGTTCCTCGGTAAGTTGTGATGTTGTGATGCTGTGATACTCCCATCCCCCCAGTAATGTAATAGGATCCCACCATCCTCAATTTTTTGACATAGGTATCATCAAAATTTGGATATAGTTTGTTATATTGCTTTACGAACATTAATAAGAATTCCCATGTTTACGAAGCCCAAAGTGAACAGATCCAATATAGATCAGAATTTCACAGAATTTCTCTGTGTGTGTGTGTTTGTCCTTCAGCTCCGTTGTGATTTCCATACGTGTTTGATTTTCCATGGCTGTTTTTACGAAGCGAAGACAACCCCGACTCAGTGAAGATCGACTGGATGGTCGTCGCAGAAGCACAACGCTACCTTTGTCCAAAGAAATTCACCTAAAGGTATGTATACTTTGATGCATATAGGGGGGTTCCATAAATGGGGCTACCTCAAAATGCATGGTTTATAGTTGTTAATGGAGAATCCTGTATATTAAATTACAATGGATGATTTAGGGGTACCAGGAAACCACCATATATTCAAATATAGTTATATTACTATAAGGGGTGTACCATATATTTGCACCATGATCAATGAGCCCGAAGAACAGTGTATGTACTTGTGTAATCGTCCATATGTTTTTCAACACAGAACTTCTCATGATCATGTCAACCCTGCCTTACTCAATCGCTGGGGTTGTTTAATTTTGAAGAGCACTGTGTATTTCAAGAGCAACCACATGCAACTACAATTGACCGCTATTTGGAACTCATAAGCTATAGTTTATGCAATCTGTTGGCAGAATTTCCTCATTTTTCTGGAGAGTTTGTCAGATCCAGCCATCAAAATCCATGCCGGTTGTCTCAGGTCCACTTCTCTGAGGGCTGGAACTTCTTCTCGAATCGCCTGCGGAAGTGCCTTGGTATGGAGACTTCACCGGTGCTGACGTGACAACGAGAAGAAATCTGGTATTTGATTGGGATTAAATCTACTAGTACTTAGTAGCAACATATAGAAACCCCCAAAGGTCGATAGAAAAGTTGAAAAACTGGAAAGTATCCAGAGAACATATCTAATATTACCATTCTGGAAATGCCTTTTCTCTTTTTGTTTTGGGGGGGTTACTGTAAACCAAATATAGTAATGAAAGGCTTAAATCATTTAAATCCGATTTGTTTCGATTCAAGCAAGCTGAGGATTTTGGGATTGAAGCAACACGATTTGCTAAACAAGAATACCCTACAGCAATTATTATTAAATAATAATATATATTTATATATGTATATATAGTTATATATAGTTGCAAGCTGTATATATATACCCTTAGCTTCCAAACCCTTAAAAAATGACGGGTTCAGATTGAAACCCTATGTTTACCCGTGTACGGATAGTAAACCCTGGGTTAGGATGGAAAACCCTGGGTTTTCCCTTATTACCCTTGATTCTCCATTTTTCCTTCATTCCTCCAGGTGAGTGTGCCTGCCGGATCTTGGCTTTTGAGCTTCGCGTGGGGCTGCGAAGCTTTTAATTATCACATATGATCACCAATAGCGGGGCTAGATAATACAAACATCAATGAACAAAGGACAGAAGCAGCAAACCACAGCAATCCAGCTATGTGATAAGCTGATTGCCCCTACAGATATATAGTTGATCCACCGGCATGGTTTTAGCTTAAAAAAAGGCAAATCAAGATTTGAAATGTTTGGGGATATTTGACCTAACTTTGAAGGGACTTTCAAATGTTGGATATCTGTCAACCAAAAATATGATTCCATACTTTTTTCCACCCCATTAGTCGACTAAGATATCAACAGAATCCTTTTAATATCCGTTCAATATATATCCAGATTAGTGACTATAGAGTCGCAAGAGGTAAGTACATATAGCATAGCTACGTTCCACCTGTTCGGCCACCCGTGCGGCTGCAATGGTTTTGCCGCACATTGCCATCGAAATTTGTCAGGGCCCCCAGCTCCTGGAGAAACGGTGGAGGGAGCAAACACCAACACATGGTGGTTTGATCAGCAACACATGTCATCAAGAGTTGAACATGTTAAACTTTTGAAGATGCCCAATCTCAAGATTTTTGAGCTGCCCATGCTACTTCACTTTCTTGTTTGTGGGTCAGAAAAATTTGGGCTCAAATCTTCATGGCAAACATGCCGACTACTTTGGACGTGGAGGGGATCTGGAAAGAGTGGGACCGTGATGAGGAGCTACGGGAAATTATGCACAATGGGGGCACCATTTTGGATCCTCCAGCTTGCCAGGACATCAGTACTTGCATCAAACATGGGTTCCTTCTGGGCCCTTTACTGTCCAAAATGGCAGTTCACGAAAAGCGCCCTTTGCCTCCGATTGACCCTTTGAAAGAAGAACTTGATAACCTCTTCAAGAAAAACAAGCAAGGGGTTGAAAGCAATTTCTTGGATATCTCAAAAAAGGCATGGGCTTTGAAGAGACTTCTTGGGTTTGTCAAGACCAAAGCTCGGCGACGAGAGGTTTCCACTGCCACTGGGTAGCACAAAGTTACTAGAAGAAAATACAGCAAAGTGCAGAGTTTCTAGGAAACCAGTACGTTTCTGATTTCAAGACGGTTGAGTTTGGGTTTGACAACATTCTGCATATTCGTTTTTTGGAGCTGATTAGGTGAGAAAATTTCAGCAGCTTGTCCTACTCTTGGACCCAATGCTCCAGGCAAGCATTTATTTTACATATGGTTTGTACATGTTTGTATCCCAAAGATTTTTGGCCTTTATTTCATACCTCACCCACACCCTGACGCATTAGCATCATTCACAGGCCGAAGTGGACGAAGTCAACAGAAAGGTTGAAGAAAGGTTGAGAAAGAGAGGTCGACAGGATTTCAGGGGTGGGGATTGCGCTCTTTGGGCCAATGCGTTCTAGTTGGCTATTGCTGAGAATTTTTTGGAATATGAAATCTGATTCAAATTGCGGAATCCGTGCTTTTTCAAACCAAAATTGTGCATAAGCCATCATCACCCACCATGCTTGCCAAACCAGGACCAAAGGGCCGACGATGAGGATGCCTGGGGTGACTCTAGTTCTTCATCCGATTCATCTTCGGATGGGGAAGAGCGCAATGGGGATGCAGCTGAACCGGCTACAGGGGACACAGAAGAGAGACCACCTGTAGAACCCAGAGTAGATTCTGGCAATGGTAGTGGTGACCCTGTGATGCCTTCTAGCAGTGATCCACCTGCGGACCTTGTGATGGAGACCCCTACGGAGACCAAACCTGAGAGTTCTGTTCTTAGCAAAAGTTCCAACCCTATATGTTCATGACATGTTATTCAATCCTCCAATCTCCAAACCACTGCTAGATATTTTTGCTGATAGAAGTTTAAAGAAAGCCTCAGCCATCGTTTTCCCGTTGCCAAGGTGCTGGTGATGATTCTCTTTCAAGACAGCGTGCCGAGATCTTGGAAAAGTTGAAGAAGTTTCTCGGTTGGTTTATTCGGTCTTGCTGGGTGGATTCTGTACTGAATATATCAATATGGAACATATATGTTGCAACACAACATTTCCAAGACATTTGTTGAACGGTGTTTGAAAAATGTTTGAAGGCTTAGAGAGGCCAAGAAAAGTGCGGCTGAATCGGCAGCTCCATTGCCTTCCCCATCTGGAGGACCATTTTTTAATTCGGAGTGAAAAGAAAGAGCAAGCTTTTAAAATCTGAGTCCATATTATGTTTCATTGTTTTATACTTTTGTTATGCCAGGAGTGTGTGGGGACAATGTGGAGACGCAACCTCTTGCTGATATTCGTTCAGAAGAAGTGCCACTGTCACCACCTGGGCCAGCTCCTTCCCCGGAAATCACTTCAAATGAAAGACGTTCAAGCTATCAACGTACGAATGGCAAAGGTGAAGAAACCATGGAACTTCCTGGGACCGGCCCAGCATCGCCAGGAAAATGGATTGAGGTGAAGAAAAAGACGAGTGGAAAGAACGGAGGATTCACTGAGTCTGAAAATGAGGCGGGGGTAACATTGGTACACCTCGAACGTTGACCTTTGAAGCAAGTTTGAAATAATATTCTTATTTTCCAATATCGCCTGAGAAAATATTGCATGTTTTGTTTTCTTTGGCGGCTAGGATGGAGAAGACTTTGTGAGAAGGAAAGACCAGCTGAGCAATCGTCCCTGTAAGGGAAGGGGTAGGGGCAAAGGCAGGGGCAGAGGTAAAAAGGATCCTTGCCAGGAGGAAGATGAAACAAAAAGAAGGAAAATTGCCACCCCCCAGAATCGACAGGAGTATGAAGATTCCGGTCCGTTTTGGACAAAGGAGATGGAAAAGGAATGGGCCAAGTGGAAAAAAGATGGGGGGTATGAATATGAGGAAGGTTGGGATGATCAGGATTGGGCAAATGACTTGAATGAGCCAAAGCAAGCTTGGGATCGCTATGCAATTATGAATTCCAATGCATCGATGCATCAGCTGAAAAGCGAGGCAGTCATGGAGCATGAACCAGGGAGCCCTCAGGTGAAAAGCAAACAGCGCAAGAGCAAAAAGCAGGCCACCAAGTCCACAGTTGAGGCAGCAGGGAAAACTGAGGAGCCACAGGGCACTGAGGAGGTAGCAGCGTCTAAGAAAAGGAAGAAGCTAGAGGAAAAAGAACCCAGCGTACAGCCCACAGACGAAAAGACACATGTGAATACCATAGCAAAGTATCTCAGGGAGATCGTGGCGGGTGGATGGAAGGTCAAAAAACATGACGACTTGACAAAGAACATGAAACTGCAGTTCAAGGAACCCTTCCCACCAACGGAGGAATGCCGATTGAATATTTACTGGAAGCTTGGAAATGTGGGTGTTCATCTGAAGGGTGAGGGGAAGGACTTAGCGACCTTTTCGGTGCACGCTGATGCTGGACCATTCCTTCTGCGGCTGCATGCGTGCTTGAAAGCAGGATGGATTTTGGTCACTCAACAAAAAATTCAATGATATGATTCAAAGATGTGTTCTCAACTTACTAGACAGGCATACTTCAGGAGTGCTATAGTGATTGTTCGTGAGTGGATGTAAGTGATGTAAGTGGATGTATGTGACACACACACATATATATCCTCCCTCTGAACCTCTGAGGTGAACTACATCGAGGACAAGGCGAAGAAACCGCGAGAGAAAGATTCCCTTTTGAGTGATGACTGTGACATCCTGACGTTGAAGGAATGCCTTAAAGTTGCTGCTGTAAAGGCTGTGAAGCGGGCGTCCAAGTAATCATATATTTAGGGATTCCAACATTGCCTCAAGTGGCAGTGAGTGTTTCTGAACTTTTCTGGGGTGTCCCAAGTTGAAAAACCAAAATACTTGGGATCGGGGTTTCAGGTGCTATCCTGCCGAAGTGCGGGGAAACACTGAACACTTTGGGGATATCCTATGGACACAGCTGGAACTCTAGTGATCAAATTCTGGTACCAAGAAAATTTTGCAATTGATTCCAACCGATTGTTGGGAAAGATCTTTTGGTTGCTGTGCCATGGGTGATCATTGGCGCTCCATGGATTTAGACCAGCTTAGCATCAGTCTCTGATTTGAAAAAAAAACTGTTTGATTGATAGTTATTCTTGTCATAGACTTGAACACTTGAAGCAATAAAGAGATGATGCTACGGCTGGACGTCTTCACGCAAAGGCTTCAGTGGATCTCAACTTCGGGTGGGCACGGCTGGAAAAAAAAGGTATCTCAATTTCAGGGGTTCTGCGATGATACCAAATGATATGTGATGACAAACATCAATGATTGATAGAGAAATCAACAACTTAAATGCCACTCTCTTCCATCCCAATCCAAGTTGATCATCTCTAAACCCACGGCTCCTTCGGATCTGAGGCCATGAGAAAGCGATACCGCGGTGGCGACCTGTGGACAGTGCGGCCATGCCACAGCAAGCGGAGAGGTACCCCTTACATGTTTTAACTGGGAGTTCCGGAGTATGTTGATAAACTCTAAAAACATATCAAATAAGAATTCGTTAGGATCAATTCTCTTCAGGGATACGCTATGCACTTCTCGGGGGAAGTGTCGTGCTGCCATTTGAGGGTTAGACATGTAGATCCGCAGCCCATATCTAAGATATCAGACTTGGGATGGCATGGATTGTCTTTGAAGCAACATTAGCCAGGATGACCTGCGTAACTTTAGCATTCCTATAAAATCATTTCAGGAATCAGGCTTTGAATGACTTCAACTTGTTAAATCTTAAAATTATAATAAACAATAATGAACTATAAACCTTTGAAACTTTAGACATCATCGCCATCCCACCATTTCATCCCTGACCCATGCTGGACATCAACGCATTGGTGTGGCGACTGCGTCAGCTGAACTGTCCCCAGGACCATGGATTGGGGGATAAAAAGGGAACGTTAGGGCTACCAGGAATTCGCATTGATATGCACAGTCATCCCAAGATTGGTTGAGATATATATCAAGCAAACAATTCAGCCATTAAACATCCAACATCCAACATGAAAGACTTTCATGTTGGATGCTTTTTGGCAATGAAACATTGAGATATATATTATGTATATGATGTATTTGTTTTTAGTGCCCTTCTGAAACCTTATTAACGTGATATGTCCCCCACCAATGACAACATATTTTGTTGGTGTGCTCCAGGACTTTGTGCTTTGCATCCTGCTGATCTACTGGACCTACGCCGTTTGGGAGGCCAGGATGGCTGGGTCATTATCCGCGCAGTGAAATTGAGCTTCTCGAGATCTATAGGTTCATAGGGAGGCAACTAAGGATTTTGAATTTTGTTTCTTAATTCGGGCATCAATAGAAAGGGACCCATATTTCCATTTTGTTCGCATATATATGTAGGTTCCCCTCTGACCTTTTCTGGATCAGCGTCCTTTACTTGTCCAATACTTGATATAGCTGGAAACCTTCCATCTGCTCAAAGGAGCAGTACGACTACTACGAGTTCTTCGCGGGCATTGGAAACCTCACGAAGCAGGCGCGAGCCTGCGGGTATAAGGCCTTGAGGTTTGACATTTTGGACAATGTCAAACCCAAAGACCGGAAGTCCAACTTCATGGATCTAAATTCAGCTTCGGGCTTCGCGTTGCTTGATGAGAAATCAGGATGCTGTTTTTTTTGAGTACCAAACTTGTTTGATATTTTGCATTCAATCTTTGATAATTTTGGCATGTACGGATTTTCAACGATAGAACTACTTTGTATGGAACAATTACATGTTATAGAGCGGTTGGTGGTACCAACTTTGCCAAATATCTCCAAATTACCTGTACCCTTTGATTGTTAAAACAGAACGCCTGACTGAATCAATGCTGTGTACCAATTTAAGGCTTGCAGTGGTATGCCTACTTCGAGCTCGCTGTGGTGATTTCTCAGCACATTTCGCCATGAAATGTGCTTCGTTCTGCAAGATGAATGTTGGCACATCGAAGAGGTCACCATGTTCAAGTACTGGCTTCACTGATTACCCATCAGTTTCCCAGTCCAACATGTTGGGAGAAAGGAGCGGGTTACCAATAGGGGTTGGTGGACCATTCCCTTCCACTCCTAGATATCCCAAAGATTTTAAATCTTAAGATCTGTTCAAAAACAACAGTATCAGAAAGAAAGAAAAAATTACAAGTTTGTTCCCCTACTTTTGCACACCAATGAAATCATTTCCAATCTTATTTGAATTTGTCCTCACCGGTTGTTAGTGAGGTTGTTTTGGGAACCCAAATGCTTCCCTTAGAGGGCCCTTCCCGTTCCAGCCTTTTTCCATTCCAAACCCAATGCTGCTGCATGTCAATCGCGAAGGACTTGCCTTTTGATCCTGCTGTGCACGGCACTTGGAGGAGTGTGGACGGTAGAGCAGCCACAAGGGTCTGTGTATGAATTCCTACCAGCGTTTCGGGCAATGTTGCGAAGCATCTTTGCTTCTGGGGGCATACGTGCTGTACCATGTCAGAATTTGGCTTCATATGGCATCCCTTTGGGTTTGGGGCCATCCCCATGGATAAACAAAGACGATTTACATGCAAGTTACTAAAATCATTTCGTGGTGCTGATTTGTGGGGGTATTGCGTATTTTTCAAACAAAACAAGTATCGATGCATATACATCATATATACCGTATGATGTGGGAATTGTTTTTCAAATAGTATGGGCAATAGTGACTTCCCCAAAATCCATTTCTCCCTACAAATCACACTAAAATTATCCCGGCGACCACTGAGGTAGTGAAGGTCAGCTGGTGGATGCAGCACTACCAAGGACCAACACCGAAGCGTCACTACGCCTATAGCAATAGTAGAGACGTATTATCCTTGGATAAGGGCAAACTGAAAAAACATCAGAGAAAACCAAAGGAGGAAAGAATCAGAACGGCTGATGTTTACAAGGATCGCAAAGGTAAGCTGAGGTACAAAGGAAATGCAAACCTTCGTCCAACTCAGAATCTTGTATGCAATAACGCCCAATGGAACTCCAAGATGTTTCTAGATCTTTGGTCTCTTTGCTTTATACTATTTTAATCATTTATTATATCTTATGTATACCTGTTTGAAACGGTTTGAGGTATTTGAGACCAGGTAGGATAAAGACTGTCAACTAGTCAGACCGTATTGATTGCCAACCGGGGCCCAAGGATATACCCCATGCCCTTTGCACGGCACCTCATCGATCGCTTGGAGACTATGAAAGCCACTGCGCACGGAGCTCCTGTACTTCCGAGTGAGGTGCCAGATGCAAAGGATACGTTCCTTCAATGGGTGGATGTTTGCCATGAAGATTGGCAATTTTCAGGCATGTCAGATGTGTTTCAATACTTGCGGGGTAACCGCAACCTTTCAATTCCGGAGCATTGGCGCGGGACAATTCCAAACCATCTTGGGTAGACCCATGACCTGTAGATGTTTCAAAGCGGTGTTTTCCATTTTCAATTTTCAAATTCCCCCAAGGTTTCCAATATAATTATATCATATAATTGGGAAATTTTGATGGTCTGAACTCATATTGGTTATATTTTTTGGTGTTTTTTTAAGATTCAAACAGGAAAAACAAGGGGCAAGGTTTCAAACTTCTAGCAACCCGTGTTTTAACCGTGCCCAACCCGTGTTTCTTGCTATAAACCCTAGGTATGTAATGAATACCTAAGGTTTCCTGCTGAAACCTCGGGTTTTCCCAACCCGTGTTCAACCCGTGTTCAACCCGTGTTTTACCCGTGTTCACCCGTGAAAAAAATCACGGGTTTGGAGCTTCAGAACCATCCAAATTTTAATGTTTTTTTTTGATTCCGGTGCCGCTTTTGAGGGTCTGGGATAGCCCAAGATAGGTCAAATTCGAGAACTTTGCAAAATTCAGGGCGGTGTGTTCCTCGAACGCTGCTAGAATTGATGCCCGAAAAGGCTCAAAACATTGAGAGATAACATGGTGGATGTTCTATGTTCAAGTATGTTCACATTCAGCAGCCACAACCTGCATTGCAATGATGATCGATCTATAGTGGAGAGTAAAAAACATATGTCCTATGTCACCGTTGCCATTTTAGATCCAATTCTTTTTGGGAGGCTTCGCTGAAGCTTCCAAGGGCATGTCAAGCCCCCCGGTCTCACAGGGTCCAGTCTCCAATAGGTGGAGTTGCACCACGTTAGGGGAAGGGATTCACCACGTGGAAGCGGATATCATGTCGGTGTCTGATGGAGAAACTGAAGAAGCACTTCTTGCCCGACTTAAGGAGTATTGGGGTCATTGGGCAAGTTTTGAATGTGAAATCGTTAGATCTAGAAACCAAGGGACATATAGATATTTCGAATGTTCTTTTATCATTCTTGCTGCAATCCCAAAGAAACACCCCAACCCCCTGAGCCTTATAGTCGATATATGTTGTGTCTCTGGTGTGTTTCGCTACGCCATTTCTTCAGGAGATCGAAGGGAAGATGGAAACAAAGCCGACCGAATGCTTGGTCATAGCCCGAGTATACCAAGATTAAAGTTAAAGCTTCAGAGCTATGTAAGTTACAGCATTGCCCACTCCAACCATTCTCGGCTCCTCTGCTGGCCGGCTGCTGAGGCCAAAGCACCTGAAGAAGCACCTGAAGAGGCGCAGGATACGGTGCCAGTGCGCCCCTTTGGTCTTTCATATTTCACTCTTCATGGTCTGAATTTTAGTACCTGTTGATATTTATTCAAGTCTCAAATGAAATGGGTCGCATTTAGGCCACTGATGAAGAACTTCGAGCAGCCAGAGATACACACCAAGATGGTGGGGAACCGGACTTTAGACGGCATTTTTGGATATAAAATAATATCATTTGCAACCGTTGTGGAATAACGTATATACCCAAAAGATCCCCAAAGTCCAAAAGATCAAAATTATGTTGATTCTCACAAAATGGAACTACAGTTTAAACCAAAACCATTTCATAAAATACACCTGCGGACGGCATCTATCAGGGAATCTTTTGGAACTCCTATGTGCAGGGGTGACCTCCGTATGATCGAGTTGTGTTGGTGTTTTTGGATTCGTAGCTACAAAGAATACATAATGAGCAGTTGGTTTCAGAAGAAACTAGTTCATTGACCATAATCCTTTTCTTGGAGATTTGATGCATCATAGCCTAGGAAAAGACTGGTGGTGCACCTGTGAAAGATGTTGCACTTCCAGAGCATGGGTCCCCCAAGTCCGTTGAGCCTACCACTGGAGAAGTGGCCACAGTGATCACGCCTTATGGCAGAAAGGTTCCATTTGGAATGACCCTTCGTCAGGCACTGGATGATGAATATACATGTCAATTTTGGTTGATGATGTTAATATATTTCAAAACCAACAAATATATTGCATTCTATGAGTAAAAGTTCTATATCAACTAAAACTGGGCATTGTGTTTTTATAAAGACAGGAATGACGTGGGGTAAACTCCCAATCTGGCCATGTTTTGGACTTGGGATTATCACTATATGTTTTGTTCATTTGGTCTTCTGGTGGTTGCTACCATCCCTGAAGTTCAACCTCCGTCGAGCAGCCAAAGAAAGAATCAGAAGAATGGTTGCCCCAAAGAGCCGTCGCAAAGAACTGAATGCCCCAGAGTATTTGAAGGAGGAATGGGCGAAGGGAGATAAGGATGCACTTTCCGATCTACTCACCAATTTGAACTTTAACAAGGACTGGTGTTTACGAAATACTTTTCCGTTTCCAGCTGTATAAATCTTATCCCCCTTAGGTTGCATCCCTGGTTTTACATCACCTATTCCTTGACACCCATGACCTGACTCCAGGACGCTTTCATGAATGAAGTCCTGATCCTCGTGAAGAAGAAGAAGACGTATACAATGACGATTGATGAAGGGTGGCATAGTGAAGCTGAACTCAAGGAGTTGGGATGGACGACGTCATTATCTCAGGGTATCATACTTCATACTTGTCCCTATCCAAAACATTGTGTTGATGGCATTGTTGTTTACTGGAAGCCCAATGTTTTTTTCACAGCCATTTCATTCCACTGCAAAATAAGGGCGAAGATCACCGGGGCCAAGACCCGGTGCTTGGCTTTGGGGGACACCCACTGCAGGCCAACCCTACATTCATAACGAACTTCATTTCGAGATTCCTTTTTGTTTCAATTTGTCCTCATGTGCCCCCTATCGCAGTGAAGGCGCAACTCCTATGATGGAGAACTCGAATATTTTGTGGTCCTCAGAGAATCCGGTAAGCGACAAGAGGAAAGCTCATATGAAGAGGAACACCGAAAGCGGGCCAAGGCCCTCAAACAAAAAGGGGGTTCAATCACACCATTGCACATATTATTCCAATGTTGTTGGTTTCAATTAAAGTGATGGGTTTCATTTTTTTGCCAAAGCCATCCCAATGTATTACCTCTAATTACCTGCCTCAGGGTGACTCCGACCCTACTTCGGACCTGGGGACTGGCTTCAGCGGACTGGATGCGATGGGGAAGAGGGATGCAACCGAAAAGGACAAAGGACTTGACCGACCAGAACTGACAAAGTACATGCAGGACAGATTCTTGAAGTTATATATATGCTGTTTGTCAATTCCATTTACTCAAATAAAAAACTTCTTGTTGTGTCCCTGTGCTAGACCAAAGAAAGCTTGCGGAAATTTCTGCAATCGATGGTGAGCAAAGCTGGCAAACTTCGACAATTGACCCGGGACTTGAGAAAGTCATACTCGGACTCCGCTACTGCAGTGTACCTTGACTTTTAAACTTGTTGAGATTGATTGGCATACAAACCACACCTCTCCCTTCCAATCTCAATTTTGACCAAGGGTCCCCAAACTGCATAGCGCGCAGGTGCTTGAAGACCTTGGATGATCACATTGCATCTGTGGACAAGCACTACGACATGTGCAACGAAGCGTGGGCCAAGGGGGAGGTGGATGACTTCTCCACCGAAGCGTCCCTGAGATGATTCGAATATTGCTCTACTCAATCTGATTGGTTTCAGGATTTACTCTAAATTCACCAGTTGTTCATTTGTATATATATATATATATCCACACTCATCCCAGGTGGTATGCCTTGGCCGAAAAGAATATGAAGGCTTCCACATTCGCGCCCATTACTTAGTGGTCCAGCATCAACTTGGTGGAGAATGTAACGATCGGATATGTTGCAGTGAAACATTACTATGGTCAAAATTGTTGCCCTGTAAATATATCTTTCAGGTGTGCCACGGCCACAGCGTATGAAACCAAGATCAGGACTTTGAAGTTTGATCAGAACTATTCTGGGGGAGTTCAACCTCTCTCTTGGCTCATTGCGCAGGAACTCCAAAAAATACTTCGATAAGAAATCTCCTGGTGAAGAACTTGACAGCAAGGACAAAAAGGACAAGAAGGACAAGGAGAACAAGGAGAGCACAAAGGAGCCGAAGCACGATGGTGGTGGCGGCAAGGTTAAAAAGGTTAAGAAGGACAAAAAGTCCAAGTAGGACCTGTGATGTTTTTGGTTTGGCTCCTGAACCGTCCTTCACACTTAGAAGCTTTGCAGTGAGATCAATGAGATCTTCGAAAAAACCCAGTGCAATCTAACAAAACATCGCACAAAACAAAACAGTTCATTATTTTTCTGAAGGGTATGCTTTGCAAGGCTGTGTGTGTGCGTGGCGATGGATTTGCCATCAAATGCTTTTGCATTCAATGCTCGAGACAATCGATGCTTTTAACTTCAACATTCTCTGGGCTCTGGGAAAAAAAACCGTTGAAATTTGGGTGTGGCCAGGAATCTTCAGAGGGGATCTGATGTACTGCAAAATCTCTAAGTACTCTAAGTATACAATGTATATACACTACATGCACCCATGGGAATTTCCAAGTACTACTAGAGTTCAATATATATATATATATTCATATTTTGGGTACCCATCTAGTGTTTCCCACATCTAAAATGGAAATGGATACCCCTTTTGCATCCTGCCAGGTACCAAGCGGCCGGGGCAAACGATCAGAGGCATGAGCGCTTCTATCGGTGAAGGAGCCATGTCCTCAGCTGCAGCCATCAGGTATTCAATGGGATCAATTCATCCACTTCAGAAGTATTTGACATTTTTTGTGATCACACTGAACCATGAATTTTCCTCTCAAGAACTTTGACCCCAAATCGCTAATGTAGATATCCTTCTCAAGTTACATATGGATGCTATTGCATGCTCATGGCTGACCCCACTGGCGAGACTCCCGAAGAAGAGTTGCTAGACCTGTTCACATGTCATCGATCGGAAACTTGAACTGCTTTAGTACAATTTCGTTTGCAATTACTGTTGTAGAATGTTATACTCAAAAACATTTTACATTTTGAGATGTTGTGTTGTTTTTCCCATGTGGCGGTTTCCACAAAGGATGAAACATTGCCTTTCCCTTGGCAGACCAACCAACCAGTACCAGAAAAGACATCCATCACCTTTGCTGAAGTTTCTACTCAACAGAAACGGTATCCTCCTGATGTGGTGGAACAATCGGCGCCTTCCAAGAGGAAATTGAACCCAAACGAGGATTTACCATCACCACGTTTGAAAACCCTTTCAGCTGAGTGTCAGAAATTGGGGTGCATCGCTTTGAAACTTTGCCACCTTAATGCCGTGGCCGGTGCAATTCTTCGTCATGCGATTTCAAACCTGGAAAATCTTTTTCGACAAGAAGAACCACTGATCTTTAAGATTGGTTTTACTCACAATCCAATTTGGCGTTGGTCAAATGAGACTTATGGTTACAAGGTGGCTCGGGAAAAGTGGACCAACATGATCATTTTGCATTACGCCAAAGAACCGTACGGCCCTGCTATGTTGGAAGCTAGTTTGATCGAAAAATTTCAGAGCATCTCACACTGCACAAAGAAAACATTTTGTTTTAATCATTTTTGGGCATTTAAGTACAGTAACGATTTTCTTTTTTGAACTCCACCAACATGAATAACCCCTATTATTTTGTTGGATATAAAGCACGTTGCCAGTCAAGGTAGGCCCGGGTGCAAAAACATCAGGGCTGGAGGTGATACTGTCCATGAATCTATGGCTACAGACAGCAGCCGCTACTTTACATATGTTGTGTACAGAAGTTTTCGAACTCCTCCTCCTCTTCCTGCGAGAATCAAATCCATAGCCAGGTCACAAGGATATGTTTCACGGTGACACCGTTGGAAATTTTGGTGAAAAAATGGTGATGAGACCGGACACGGAATGTTCAGATTGTGATGCTTGCATCATATATCATATGTATCATATCTTCCCTGCTTGTATAGTATGTGATCTAAAACGCAATTTGTATAGATTTGTTCTATATGAAAAGACCGCATATATAAAATCCCTTTGGCCACCACATTCACAACATCAAGTACCATTCATACCCGTAAACCTGTGTGATACTAGCCTTTGCGTTCGCCAAGGCCTCTTGCGCTGCGGTCATTAGAACGGCCCGGGACGTCGTGGCTGACTTCGGTGTAGCGGCAGTGAGTTCCCAGTCAGAAGGGCTTCTTCAGCTCTCTAAGAAACGGACCAACAATGGGGAACGGGATTGCCACAACTTGCTGGCAAAACAGATGCAAATGTCTCTGCCGATCCCAAAAACTTTTCTGGATACCAAGGATGGTTCTCTCAAGATACCTTTTTTGAGGATCAGGGACTGGATGAAGTTTCTGGCAACCCACAACTGCCTTCACCTCCTTTGTGGTTTGGTAAAGCCGGATGCCAAGCGACAGAGTGACATTTGGCAAGCTTGGTGGGCAAACTTCGAGTTGCAATTCCCTTCTCACCCAGTTTTTGAGCGTGCCAGATCTGGTGAGATCAGTTTGCAACGAACGATTCCAATAGTGGTTCATGGAGACGAAGGGCGAGGAAAGAAGAAATCAGCTTTTCTGATTTTGAATTGGCACAGCATGTTGGGCCGTGGAATTGAGACTGGTCTGGCGAAAAACAAAAGCAGAGCATATTTGAAGATGTTGCCAAACTATGTTGGACATAGTTACACAACAAGATGGTTGCTATCTGCACTCCCCAAGCGGGATTACACTGGAAAGAACAGTTTCGCTTTCGAGATCCTCATGCAAACCCTGGCAGACGAACTTCTTCAGATGTCCCGTGATGGCATCAATCATCAAGGCGAGCAGTATCATGTGTATTGCTTGGGAATGGTTGGGGACTGGCCTTGGTTGGCTAAGTCTGGAGGCCTAGAGAGAACATTCATGAACATTCCCAAGCATGCTGGTGAACCAAACAGGCAAGCATGCAAAGGAGTGTGCCACCTTTGTCTTGCAGGCCAACCAGGCTGGGACTACGAGCAGATCAACACGAGACACCCGGCATGGCTGGATTCGGTCCTCACCCAACCGCCTTTTGATGAAAGTCGAAACACATTCAGCATTGTCCCGCACATTCCTGGGCAGTTGCCTATGTTTTGGAGGTTTGACATCTTCCACACTGTTCACTAGGGAGTGGCGCGAAACTACTTGGGCTCGATGTTGGCCTTGCTGTCTCAATTGGAGGCAGGTGGATCGGTCGATTCCAGGTTCGAACTGCTTTCAGCGAGTTATCTGGAATGGTGTTCTTCAAACCATCGGCAGGCGCACTGCCAAAGAATTACAAAGGAGCATCTGAACTGGGTATCAACGAATCACTACCCAACGGCTGGTTGGCACAAGGGAGACCTGAGCACGAGCTTGCTCCTTTATTGCGAGGCCAGGTATCATGCGGAGAAGTGGGAGGATGAGACACTCGCTCTAGCTGGGGAAGCTGCGGAGGCATTGAATGGTTTCTTGCACTTGCTTTACAATGGTGGAGCTTGGTTGGCTCCAGACGAAGCAGAGAAAGCTGCTGAGTTGGGGCTGAGATTCCTACGCAGGTATTCCAAACTTTCTTTCCTTGCCTTCTCCCAGGGGAAGAAATTGTGGCTAGTCATGCCAAAGCACCATAGTCTGCACCACATCCTATTAGAATTGCTTGATGGATCTAAACGTGGTCCTGTAATCAACGGACTGTGTTGGTCCGTGCGGCAAGATGAGGATTTCATTGGTAGGGGCTCCAGGCTGAGCCGTCACGTCAGTGCGGCACGTTGTTCTGAAAGAACAGTTGACCGCTACTTGATGTCTGCATACTCCAAGTTTGTGGAAGCTGGCTACTTGGTGGTGGCCAAAGGGTGATAGGTTTGATGTAGAGATTATATATCATATATTATATATATGGCAAAATCATTATATATTTGTGCAAGCACCATTCTTCTAGTTTGTAACTTTAGGCTTAGGGAATTCCCCATTTGAGCACCAGAGCTTCACACCACTTGGCTCCGAACTTGTCTGGCAAAGATCTTTGCCACGGGGAACAGGCCAAAATGGCATCAGCTGTGGGCCGGCTGGGAATGGGAAACCATGGTTTTCTGGAAACCCTGGGTTTTGATTGCAAACACCGGTTATTCAGTTACACCTGGCTTTTTTCATGGTTTTTGAGTTTCAAGGTATATATATATATATATATACATATAGATTCCCCCAAAAAGGTTAACATAGTAATTCATTTGATATTCCTCCAGGATATTGAAACATTGCGATGGGCGCCCACTGTTTAGGTGGCTGAAGATGAACCAGGCCATGAGTCTCTTGGAGAAAGTTGCGCAACCGTTTCCCATTGGTTGGTTAATAAAGGGGTTTGTTTGCCCTTTTAACAACAGGTACATGATGATAGATGGTATAGATGGTATACCAAACCGGCCCCTCTCTTTTTACCAAAAGCACATTATTGGGTAGTTCTGGGATGAAATTTTGATTATGAATTGTGTTTAATAACTATTCTTGGAAATAATTATTGGATGTCGATATTGATATGGGGATATTGTTACTGGGATATACTTGGAGATGGCATATTCATACTGTTTCGATGTACATAGACGGCTATTGGGTGAGATGGGATTTGATATATGATATACTCGTATTTGGGGATGGGAACAAAACCAGCCATTTTGAAAGGGATTTCTATATACTCGCTATGTTTGGAGTTTTCTTGTGGGATGGCTAACCATACCACGTATGCCATGCTGGACAACTGAGATGCGAATCCAAATAACCCAATTTGTTGGTTACAACTTCAAGGCCGGACTTGATGGTAACTGCCCCTATTTTTTTTAAAGGTGAACAGCAACAGTTTGAGGGGTGAGCCAGATGGTTTGATGCTTCGGCCATGTTGCGAAAACGTCTCCTTCTATCTGTGTATTCTAAGTCCACCTCCAATTTTGCTCCAGATTCATCGTACCAAGTTCCGTTTGGGATTTTTGCTGATGATTTGCCTATTGAACTATGGTGGTTTGCATAGCTGTTATGTTAAGTTGCCAGTGTTTACTGTATCAGGTTCTTATAGTGAAAAGGTGTCAAGCCTGGCATTGCGCCCTGACTGATGAATTGGACAACGTGTCAATCAACACATAAGTTATAATACATGTCATTGAAACATCTCTATCCAGTGGGAAATGGAGGGAACTGTTGAACGCTATTGGTATCCATCTAGATGTTGCAGCAGCGGAGCTACAATCAGAGGTTTCCAGCCACATGAGAGAGATATAATCGCGTATATATATATATATATATGTCTATTTATTTATTTATTTATTTATATTTAATATATATATATATGTTACGTACACATTGATACATATTAAATCTTTGTTTCGAGGTTACAAGATCTACGTGGACGACACCTTGGTGGCGGTGGCAGAGGAGACCCAGCAGGGCTTCCAGTCCATCACCTTCCGGGGAGTCCAAGAGGCGCGGCGTTTCATGGCGTTTCGCGGCGATCCACGAAACGAAATAAATGGGGAAATGGTTGGGAAGTGAATGGATGATTTTTTGGAACATGTTACGAACATGTTATGTCATAGTCAACTAGGTAACTTAATGGGAACATTGTTGTGATGTTAGGAACTTAGAAACTTCATGGCAACTATGGTAACTACAGTAAAGCATAATATTCTGCTGTGTTGTTTCTCAGGTCCGAAATGGGAGACATGAGAGACTTAGACGGGAAAACAGGATCCAGCGAGAGGAGAATATGTCTTCTGCGATCGGTAGATGCGAAGATTGTTTGCTTCAATTTTTGCAGAGCCACCAAGGCCATAACTGCCATAACTAAAATGATGCTATGATAAATTGCATTTTTCCATGATAAATGCTTCGACCACGTCGAAGCAATACATTTTTTCCATGACAATGCTGGAAGAGCTGGGGTAAATCGTTGGTCCCAGAAGAGATGGATTTTCAATGGACCCCATGATGGGAGTATATATAGTATATAGTGTCCCATTAAGTGGACATTATATACCATGTGACTATGTATCTATATATATATATATATGTATCTATATATATATATACAAATATATAGAGATATTCTCAAAGCTGCAACGCCTCATTATCGTGGCATTCAACCAACTCCCTCCCATGACTGCCCCAGTAATAGCTCGCCAACAAGCGCTGATTAGTGGTTGTTGGTGGTTAGTAAGCCCAAAACACAAGCCAGAAATACAAGCAAATATATTACCAGGTAGGTTAATCGAAGGTAGGTTACTAGAACCAACCAGCTATATAATGCCCATCCATTTATGAGATACAAACATCTATTATGGATATCATATATATATAGCATTTATTGCCAGTAAATAACTTACATAATTAGTTGCTTTCAGTTCCTGTCAGTTATCAGAGTAAACTTAAAATAAACGTCATACATAAATGTCTGTAATTTCTTTGAGAAACAAGTACAGTATAGTAAAGTTACCATAGCTTATAAATCACCATAGTTACCATAAGTCAAACTCATGTCAGTATTATATCTACCAAACTTACCATAGTGTTGTGTTGTTTTTAGACAGTTACATACATTAAATTACCATAGTTACCCTTAGTTACTTTTTATTTATCGTAAGTTGTTTATGCTAGCTGGTGGAAAACTGCGCGTGTAGTCGTGCTACTTTTCAATATGGGGTTTGGGTGGTGTGGGGTGGGGCAATATCGTTCAAGTTTTGTGCGCACTTAACTGATGCGAAGCTACGGCATGGCTTGGGATTTTGGCTGGGGTGGGGTGGGGCAATAACGTTCAATTTACTTGCACACTCAACTGATACTACGCTACGGCTACGTAAAAAAAAATCCAAGGATCTCGTGTCAAGTGTTTGGACCACCCGGAAAAATAGGGCTATTAATCTTCACTTGCTTCAAGGAAGTCGAATTTGGCAATGGACATGGCACCTTGGAAATTCCAAGGGCTACATGAGTCTCACAGATCACGCCCTAAGAAAGCGCTTGGCAGACTGAAGCGGCGATGGCAGAAGTAAAAAGCGACCATCATCCCAAACTCACAAAACCCTGTAAATACCATGTGATCACTTCAAAACTGAATATTAGTAAGTAAGTATTCTAAGTTCCAACAAGTTACCATAGTTTATAAGCTGCCATAGCTGAACTACAACAAGTCATAATCATGAATCATATTCACCAAACTTACCATAGTTTGTAAGCAACATTAATTTTCCATAGGTACCAAAGTTGATTATTAGTAAGTAACTAGTCTAAGTTACATTAATTTTCCATAGTGTAGAAGTTACCACACCTCTTCTACAGGTCATAATCATGCATCCTGTTTACAATTGTTTACCAAAGTTACCATAGTTTTTAAAGTTACGTGAAGTTACCATAGTTACCATCAAGTTAACATTAGGCACCACAAAGGTGAGCTAGAAAGTTAGACCTTTAGTATCATAAGTTACCATTAAGTTACCCTTCGTCTCAAAGTGAACCATAACTTATATATATAAGTTCCCGCAACCTTAGTTCACCACAAGTTCACCATTAACTTAACCACAAAAGGTACCACCATTTTTATAACCACCATTTGTTAATGTAACCACAAATTAGTTAACCACCATTAGTTAGTAGGTACCATAACATTAGTTACCATTAGTTCACCATTAGTTAACCACCTTAGTTCACCATTAAGTTACCAATGGTTCACCATTAGTTCACCAAATTAAGTTCCAATGGGCACCATTAGTTACAATTAGTTTCCATTAGGTGCCCATTTTTTTTGGCCAAGGAGAACAAAGGACGAGAATTGGCCTCCTCGGTGCTGCAGTCGCGGCACTTCCATGGCAAGCCCCTGGGCCCGCCGTAGCCGGCGCCGCGCCGGGGAAGCCTTTGATGGGGACTACATGGGGAAGAATCAACGAAAATCACCTAGAAATGCTGGGGAAGACGAGTTCTAGACCTGGGTTTCAGGAGAATGATATTGTAAATGATATTATATAGTGGATTTATTGAGAATTTAGCAGTCATTACCTTTATAATTGTGAATTAATTAATGATAATAGATATAAATTTGTTGATATATAACTTAGGAACTAGAGTGTTAACTGTTACCCGTTTGTTTATATAATTATATATATATGGGTAAATTATAACGACCTCACTGCGACCTCACTGGAATCATGATTAATAAGGGAAATCATCCCCAATTGGCCTTATTTCAGGTTAGTGAAATATTATAATTTACCCATATATATATATATTTACCTATTACCGTCCATATATAACCCACTTAACCGCGAATTGGGCACTTACAATCACCACGGTCACTAAGCAGTTATGGTACTAAGTGCCCCCAAAATATACTCCAAAGTGGCCAGCTACTAGGGAGGATGGTGGAACATGTTGATGTTCCTTCGCAAAAGGGGTGCTATGTTTTCAGACAAAGCCAAACGGAGATTGTGTTTCCTTGTTAAGACTTGTGTCTTGAAAGAAATGTGATCAGGTTTGGAGATGGAAGCCCATGAAAGTCGGTATTGGATTGTGTTTTGATGCTATATGAATGATGATTCAGACTTTTTAATGCTAAATGTTACTTCCTGATTGCAGCCACTGAATGGTGGTTAAATCGTTTGTTGCTGCAACTCCCAGACTGGTGGTTTTGTTCCGCATGACGCAAGCTCTATCAGAAATGGTGTGCCCTGTCAAAGGTCTCCAAGAATTTGGAGGGGCGAAAAGAAGAGCAATGTCTGGCATGTTCTTGCAGCAATCTCATCCCCCTATATAGTGTAAAATACCACCCCGTATGCCCCAACTGCACAGATTGAATGAAGGATTGTAGATTGTAGAGGAACTATGAAGACGGGGATCGGGAATCTGTTTTTGACCCCACCAGAGGACTGCAAATCCTTGAAGATGTACTGTATATGATAATATATGGGTTGGCTTGAGCATTCGGTCAATCGGGTGGACGTTGACGTCATCCATCAAGCATCATCAATGAGCTGAGGTATGATGTGTGGTTAGTGCAGAACAAACAGGCTCTGCGTTCAAAATGTCTGCTTTCGTCAGCATAATTAGCATTATTTTCCTCCGAAAGCCAGCAAAATTCTTCATAAATCCAAGATGAGAAGTATCCAGAAATGGTGTTATTCCTCGGATTTCCAATCGATAGTTCCACTGATTTCACTACTTTAATACTGAACACGCAAATTTCTCCAATTCGTGTGTCATTGAATGGCTCTACTGTGAACACTTCCACTTATTAGGTATTTGTTCAGTCATGTTGCGAAGTGTTCAAGTCCTACCAATGATCCTCAAGCACGTTGTTATTTCTATGCATATGAAGCTGATCCATTTCATGGTCGATGACCATCTATGCCAGCCGAAGAACAAATCCAGCACCTTGGGTACGGTTGCTCAATCCGAGGTTTTACCAAGCAACTTACCATTCAAGGGTATTGAATTAAGTAAGCATTCTTAAACCATCCTCCAAGAAGATTGGGTGTGTAGAAACCACCAAAAAGAATCACTTAAAGATAGAAACGTAAAATTCCGACTGGAATCTTAGCCCCAAAATCACCATTGAGCAATCCCACAAAACATCAAAAAGTAACCCCGGCAACCCCCATGACAACCGCCAGGAAGATGTGATGCTCCCGGACTATGTTAGCAGTGCCACCACGTTGCTGTGCCATGGCGATTCACGGCGATTGTTTGCTGCGAAGATGTGAAATGACTAGTGATTAGTGATTAGTTATCAAGAGTGATTCAATAGCGATTCAATGGTGATTTAATGGTGATTTATTAGTGATCATTAGTGATTCATAGTGATTATGTAATAGTGATTCATAGTGATTAATAGTGATTCATAGTGATTAATAGTGATTTATGAAACTAACATGGGAATCTTATCAATCTAACATGGGAACCGAACAAACTAACATGGGAATGACTAGAAATGGAGGTTTCCAGCGTCTTGGGGGTGACCCAGGGTCACCATGGGTGTTTCAATGCTAAGTAACATCCATAACTTGGATGATTTGGGGTACCTCTATTTTAGGAACCCCCAAACCCTCATGCTACCAAATGCTAGTTGAAATGAGTTGAAATGCGTATGGTTATGAAATGCTATGAATTACCACCAGCAAATTAATATAGATGTATGGATTATCCATGATTTGTAGATAATGTTGTTTGGGTTTGCCCATAGCTTGTCCGAAATAGTTGGTATTTCTCCAAATTGGGCAAAATAGGGTACGCATGGGTACGCCAGAACTGCACAGTTTATCAATGTTGATCATAATTGTTCACTAAAGTACCCATGCGTACCAATCATGATAATCATTGAACAATTATGATAAACATTGATAAACAATGAATTCTGCACTGGGTTCACATGGAATAATCATATCTTTATTTAATTTGGACCATTCTGCATGCGAAATTTGCATCTAAACCTTCATGATTTCGATCTCCCACCTGTTGATGTCCGGGAGATCTGAGGTATGCCTTCTATACACTGCATCAAGACAAGAGAGATGTGGCATCTGTTGCAAAGGACCAGGAAAAGGCGACCAAAACGATGTTGGGATGTCCCCCAAAAAAGGCAGGCACTAATATTTAGCAACCATTCATCACACTACGGCACTTGATAATTGAAAATTATTGTGTAATTGAATATATTTCTTCATAATGATGGTTGATTGATGATTAGTTCAGGGGTTATACTGGTTCTTTTAGACAAAACTACTCCTTGCAGCGAGCGATAGACCCATGCCAACCTTATAATTCTGTCTTTAGTCGGAACTTCAATTGTGCATAAGATCATAAGCTTGTCACACAATATATCATGTCGTTCCACGGCAAATAAACGGGAGTTTCATACAATACAGTATAATTAATGTGTCATTTACATGTCATTAATGATGTATTATTAATGTCAATACAGTATCATGTGTCATTTATATGTAATCTAACGGGAGTTTTATAAATGAGTTTTATTACCATCTGGTTATGACTAACATAGCCATTGAAAGATCCACCATTTTTACGAACGGTAAACCATCTATTTCTATGGGCCATCTATACCATGGCTATGTTAGTCATAACCACAGGGTATATCATGTGTCATTTACAGGTCATTTATGGTCAATACCTCAGGGGAAATGATGATCTCTCTGTGACGGAAGCCTGGAATGCGCAAGTTTCAGCGATGTTTAGGTTGGTGAACTGCTGTAATTCAGCCAGATTTACTGTAAGATAATGATATATATATATAATACATCCTGAATCATTCATGGCTAAAGGAATAAAATTCATTGACATAGTGATTACAGGTTCATTTATTCCAATGTCCTATTATATTATCATTACCTACTATTTTGATTCATGATCATAAATGAATTCTTATTATTCAGGGGATTCCCATTGACCCACTGCCGACTGCTCAGAGGATCCAGACAGAGATGTGGCAGATGTGGGGGTCCGACCCAATAGGGTATCCCCCCAAGTGATGGCCGGTTGAACCATTGGACCAAAAATTATGGCTGGTTGCTGGTGATTTACCATGAACATAAAAAAAAAACATGAGCAACAAACATGGGGAACGAACCAGAAGTGGATTTGCTAAAAAATGATTTATTATGATTAGCTTATTATGAAATGATACCAGCCTGGGGTGGTGTCAATTTCTGTCAGCCAGGGGATGATTTCGAATGACTCGTTGAGATGGTACTGGGAAGTTCTTAAATCAAGTCCATGTCCACCCTGCCTTTGGGGTATAGCCGGTATAGCGATCAAATCATGAAAGAGCAACAACATAGATCAGAGTAGTTCGTTCTCACTCAAGTATATCCTTTCACCCTTAAGGCATGATTATTGACCCCATAAAAGGTAGGTAATCGTAGACCGTCATAGGGATTGTGGTAGTGGGATAGCACCCCCATCAACTCCGAAACGGACCCTCGGACCCGTTATCAGGACGGAAAACCATGACATCGCTAGAAATGATGGCTTTTTTTAAGGATAATGATCCCAAACATGGCCGTATACTAAAAAATGAGGTTCGTTCATCAGTGTTGATTCAGCCATAGCCATCAAACATCATCAAGCTGTATGAAAAAAATGAAAAAAAAGGAGGTTTCCTATGGGTATTCCCAAACCTTTGCCTTTCCCATTGATCAGCAATCGGATGATCACTTGGTTGCCAGGCGCACCCCCCGAACTTCCTTGCGGCGGCAGAGGTGGAGAAAAAGAACGTCTCTGTAGCTCGGTTTTCCACCTGGGGATGGGTCAAGTTAGTTGTACCACGACTGGTGGAATCACCAGTTTTGACCTATTTTTCAGGAGAAATTACCGAGGGTTATGCACCAGGGTTTTGAGCCGTTTTCCGGCTGGTTGACATTATGCAACCATATACTATACAGATATATAGAGATATTGTGTAGTTGAGATGTCGTGGAAGTCTGGAAGTCTTTCTGGATGGTTTTTTGTCTTCCTGGCAGCTTCTGTTGGGCTCATAATCCCAGGGTCTAAAGATGGGGGATACGACCATTTTGGTAGGGAAAACAATGATAAACCATAGGATTTTGCAGGGGACCCTATTCTTAAGCAACCCTATGGCCCCATGCTGGTTTTGATCCCGTTTTCCAGTGGGTAACTCTCCGTTTCTATCCGATTCCTACGCGAATGTTTGTGGCAGAAATTTCATGCGTTGCCAAGGAACATATTGCGGCGCCCCTAGAGATTCCTGTGGAGGCTGAAGTGAAAGTGGCAGAGGTTGAGACGGCTCAACCGCCGAACTTGGTGTAATGTGTAGGTTTCGGTATCTACGCCCCTGAAAACTTACATGGAATCCCACAAAAATTATTGCAGGCTGATTTCCTGTACCTGGAATTGACCATTTTTGGGAGTCCGTGTTGTTTTTTGTTGGGGTGTATTAATTTCTTGATGGGTGCCAGATGTCACATATTGTTATAATGGCAACTATATCCAGTCCTGGAGGTAGCTCTAAAGCCCTTCAAATGATTTCAAACGCGGAAAGTAACTCGGCATTGGCTGATTGGAAGTATTTCTGTAATCAGTGAGTCATCATTGCTCTTGCCCAACATGAGTGGTGAACCTCTGATCCTTCCAATCATTGTCCTAATACAGTGTTGAAGTTCTTGAGGTGGAAGGACATTGGCACCCAATTTTCATGAGTGAACTGTTAGCTTATGTTAGAGACACCAGAAAAAGCACGTTCTCCAATGGTGGGAACAGGATGGAACAGGCCCGTTCAGTTTGAGCTGTGCTTGGAGAGGACGAGGTTGTAATCGGTCGATCCATGTCGATCGGAACATCGTTTGAGCAGATGCTTTCGGCGAAAAGGGTGACAGGTTGTTGTGGTCAGGAGAGATATGGTTATGACTAACATAGCCATGGAAAATCACCATTTTTAATAGGTAAACCATCTATTTCTATGGGCCATTTCCCATGGCTATGTTAAATAACCAGATGGTACTAGATGATACTAGGCTCTGGGATTCGGGATAGGCTGGGATCAGGATTCCATGCACCCTGCACTTCTGAGCATTTGGTTCAGTCTTGGATGACTATTTTTTTTGCCGTTTGTCGTTGCTATAACTGCCTTTTTTTGTTGGCAGTTGAACCTTCTGATCCAACATGTTTGATGATAAACCGAGTGCTAGACCATACCATATTTACATATGTGTTCCTTTGTTGTATTCCTCATGTTTACAAACCATTTCCATGTCATATTATATATACGTATATATATATATATACATATAATATATATATATATTGTTTTGTTTTTTGTTAGACCTTGATTGGATACTTTGATAATTAAGTACCACTTAATCATTATTACAAGTGACCTCAGCAGATTTGAGCAGCATTCCGAGTGATTCAAGCGCAGCATTTCAATCTATACCAAAGTTTCGAGTGATATACAGTGCTATCACCAGATTTTTTTTTGGTGATTTCACCAGACATTCATAGAATTTCAACAGATTGCACCAGAAGTTTATCAGAATTTCAAATGGCTATGGATCAATACCTATACATACCATTTTTAGGGGGTTATTCACATCCATTTTAACCCAGCTATTTTGATGTGAACTACAGGGGTACTATTGGTTTTGACCCATCCCCAAATGACATCACTGTGGAGTTGTTCTCCTTGACCCAGGTCATCTCTGAGCGGTTGGTTCCAGAGCCCACCGGAAGTTGAGTCGCGCCGATCTGCGGGAAATGTTGGACTTTGACGGTTCGGTTTGATGTTGTTTTACCATGTTTTACCCATGAAGAAATGGTGATTCAATGGTGATTCAATGGTGTAAAACACAATGTTTTACCCTTATTCAGAAGACTTCTTCAAGGTCATGGTGATTCATGGGATTCGAACGGGATCCAATGGGATCCAATGGGGGTATTTTTTTAAAGGTACATCATGCTATTATGGGTAAATCCAATGGGATGAATTGATATAAAGAATCAATATTTCAAGATTATGGTATATATATCACTATTGATTGGATTATGGTATAAAGAATATGTATGGATTGTAAAGACAACGATATGATATTATTAGGTTTTTGATGGTTTTTGTCCATCCCACTTGTTTCTTGGTTCCCTGAAATATGTATGGCATCTAAATGGAGAACAGGATGATAGAACACTGGATCTCATAGGTGACTCAAATGATGGCAAGTTCTGCAATACGCAAGTATGATATCCGAGAATCCTGGAAATTCCATAGACATGTAGATATATCACATATATTATTACAAGTATTAGATAGATATGTAAATTGTCAAAGTCGTTGATTGCTGAAACACATCTTGCAGAAAATTAATAACAATGGATGATGAAAATAAATCAATCAGGAAAATACAAGCTTAAAAGTTTGTGAACAACTGAATTGGAACGCTGGAAGAGGGGAGGTTGGCATGATGCAGCAAAAGCACGTCGGATCGAGTCAAATCTATTGACCCCCGAAAATATATTGAAAATAAGTTAACATAGGGACCTTTTGTGGGGTCCATAGATATCATATTGTTGACCCATACACACAAAATATGCCTGGACATCATCATGGCCAGAATCAGAAAAGGGTGTGGGGTGACAATTTGCTCACAGTTGCTTTTCGCTGAGTCCAGG
The DNA here is from genome assembly GCA_947184155.2 of Cladocopium goreaui. Taxonomy (NCBI): domain Eukaryota; class Dinophyceae; order Suessiales; family Symbiodiniaceae; genus Cladocopium; species Cladocopium goreaui. The sequence continues at coordinate 265,887 of CAMXCT020006301.1, forward strand.
CTCAAAGCCTAATCCATGGTAGGAACAGCTATCAAGCAAAGTTGGACAGGCTGTATGTCCGTGTATGATGCTTGATGTAGGAACAGCAAGATCGATACATCCACCTTGCTGCAAGAGACCTTAGTGGAAAGACACGCTGGCCATATGGCTCGGTCACCATAAATTTCAAAACAGGGACCCAGAAATTTCAGGATCTGTCACCATACTCCCGAAGCTTGACTACCATGGTAGTCTAACATTGTCTACCAGCAATAGCCCCATCTTTGGAACCATGACAAGCCCATAAGCCTCGACACGGGCAGAGATTGGCGGGCAGCACGGGGTTCCTTGCTGGAGGGTTACACTCTTGAACAAGTAATGGGAAAATGGTACATGATGCTTTTCCTACAAAAGAAATCACTTGTTCCAAGCTAATTCAACCTATCTATCTATCTGTCTGTCCATCTAACTATCTATCTATCTATTTATCTATCTATCCATCTATCTATCTATCTATCTATCTATCTATCCAGCTATCTATCTATCTATCTATCTATCTATCTATCTATCTATCTATTTATCTATCTATTTATCTATCTATTTATCTATTTATCTTTTTATCTATCTAATCTATCTAATCTATCTAATCTATCTAATCTATCTAATCTATCTAATATATCTATCCATCTATATATATATATATCTATCTATCTATCTACCTACCTACCTAGCTAGCTATCTATCTATCTATCTATCTATCTATCTTTCTATCCAGCTATCTATCTATCTATCTATCTATCTATCTATCTATCTATCTATCTATCTACCTATGTATCTATGTATCTATGTATCTATGTATCTATGTTGGTGGATTTCTATTCAACTAATATCTTTGATTTTAATGTGTGCCAAAAGAAATATTCAGTGATAGATCGCACATATTTAGATGTTCATAAGTTTTGAAGTTGAACCCGAACCCAATGTACTCTGCATGTTCTCCCGAAGAAATCTCTGTTTTGACGCGGAGTCACGAGTCAAAATCATCCTGTTTTTTTTGGGCGCCCCTGGGTCATTTTCAGGGTAACTATTACAACTAAACAACCACATTGTTCATGCGGTGATCAGTGCCCAGGTTGTTCCGGGTGGCAGCATGAGCTTTCTGCCGAACCTGGATCCTGTGACTCCCAGCAATTGCAGATTTTTTGACAAAGATCTCAAGCTTTGTAGCAACCAGTGATTAACAGATGATGATTAATGGTGGTTAATGATGGTTAATGGTGGTTAATGATGGTTAATGATGGTTAATGATAGTTAATCAAATAGCACCATAATTTTGATATCATATTTGTGGTAAAACAGCAGAAATCCTCCCAACATGAAGTAACATGTTAGAGCAATTCACGGGTATAGTTTCAAACATGGTGACATTTCGATCCGTATTATGATTTCCCATGACATTTGTTTCGCGGGTGAAACCACTTATCCTCTGGTAATTTAACAGTTTGATATGTAAAATCACAATTTTGCATAGACCTTTTTCTTTACGGAATTCATCTATACATAAGCCATTTTCCCAGCTCAAGTCTTACCGGAGGACCAGAGTTCGCAGTTCATTGTCAGGCGACTCTCTTGGTGATTTGGCAGATTCTGCTTCTTGTAGTGCTGCTTGTGGCTTTCGTTTTCTGTGTCTATTCTCACTGCCGCCGCGTGAAGAAGCTGTCGGACACTGGCCCTTGATTTTGAGCAAGGCTTCTGATTGTTGGTGATTTGTTTGTTGTTTTTTTTGTTTCGTGTTATCTAAAATGTTATGACACTGTATCAACGTGAAATCAACTTGTTATTTTGTTTTCCGAATCAGTATCTGTATATATATAATTATATATATACACCTGTATGCTGTTAAAACTTAAACCTTGATTATTTTCCTGATGTTGGCAGCCATTGAAAGTTTCATAAGACTCGCCTCCTGGGGAGGTGGCGGAAATCGGGGCATTTTTCGAATGAATCGAAACTAACAATTTGGAGATCCCAGTTGAAGCCAGGAAAGCCAATCGCGTTTTGATTTCCCACTTCATTCACTTCATTTGCCTCGTCAAACTTAGCCCCCAAATGGATGGTTTGATTCTGTTGACCGACGAATCTCATCCCATGGGGTCGTAGCTAGGACACAGATGTGGAAGCCTTCCATACCTTTAAGGAGGTCTACAAGTGGCTCGGTGATGGATTTCTCACCCATGTTGGGAACAAGGTGAGAAACCAGTGTCACTCCAGTACCAGATGTTCAGACAAAGGAATGTAGGCATATATCATATAAATATATATATATGTGATATATAATATTATATCTAATATTGTAGGCAGACTTCTGTTGGTCAGGACTAGGGAAATTATATGATTTATGGTACAGGTTATTATTCACCATCATTAACCATATCATAATAGATAGTTAATAGTATATTAACCATCATTAACCATCATTAACAATCATTAACGATCATTAACCACCATTAACCATCATTAACCATCATTAACCACCATTAACCATCATTAACAATCATTAACCATCATTAGCCATCATTAACCACCATCAACCATCATTAACCATCATTAACCATCATTAACCGTCATTAACCACCATTAACCATCATTAACCATCATTAACCATCATAAACCATCATTAACCATCATCAACCATCATTAACCATCAATAACCATCATAATAACCAAAGGAGACAGAAACAACGTGACCAAAAAGATAGACATATAGAAATAAATCTATAGAAATAGATCTATAGAAATTGATATAGAAATTGATCTATAGAAATTGATCTATATAAATAGATCAGTAGACATATATCTATAGAAATGGATCTATATAAATAGATCTATAGAAATAGATCTATAGAAAAAAATCTATAGAAATTGATCTATAGAAATAGATCTATAGAAATGGATCTATAGAAATAGATCTATAGAAATTGATCCATAGAAATAGATCTATAGAAATTGATCTATAGAAATTGATCTGTAGAAATGGATCTATAGAAATTGATCTATAGAAATTGATCTATAGAAATAGATCTATAGAAATTGATCTATAGAAATAGATCTATAGAAATTGATCTATAGATATAGACCTATAGAAATTGATCTATAGAAATAGATCTATAGAAATTGATCTATAGAAATAGATCTATAGAAATTGATCTATAGGAATAGATCTGTAGATTTTGATCTATAGAAATTGATCTATAGAAATAGATCTATAGAAATTGATCTATAGAAATAGATCTATAAAAATAGATCTATAGAAATAGATCTATAGAAATTGATCTATAGGAATAAATCTATAGAAATAGATCTATAGAATTTGATCTATAGAAATTGATCTATAGAAATTAATCTATAGAAATAGATCTATAGAAATAGATCTATAGAAATGGATCTATAGAAATAGATCTATAGAAACATATCTATAGAAATAGATCTATAGAAATTGATCTATAGAAGTAGATCTATAGAAATTGATCTATAGAAATTGATCTATAGAAATAGATCTATAGAAATTGATCTATAGAAATTGATCTATAGAAATTGATCTATAGAAATTGATCTATAGAAATTGATCTATAGAAATTGATCTATAGAAATAGATCTATAGAAATAGATCTATAGAAGCATATCTATAGAAATAGATCTATAGAAATAGATCTATAGAAATAGATCTATACAAATTGATCTATAGAAATTGATCTATAGAAATTGATCCATAGAAATAGATCTTTGGAAATTGATCTATAGAAATTGATCTATAGAAATTGATCTATAGAAATAGATCTATAGAAATTGATCTAAAGAAATTGATCTATAGAAATTGATCTGTAGAAATGGATCTATAGAAATTGATCTATAGAAATTGATCTATAGAAATAGATCTATAGAAATTGATCTATAGAAATGGATCTATAGAAATTGATCTATAGATATTGATCTATAGAAATAGATCTATAGAAATTGATGATCTATAGAAATTGATCTATAGAAATTGATGATCTATAGAAATTGATGATCTATAGAAATTGATGATCTATAGGAACAGATCTATAGAAATAGATCTATAGAAATGGATCTATAGAAATTGATCTACAGAAATTGATCTATAGAAATTGATCTACAGAAATTGATCTATAGAAATTGATGTATAGAAATTGACCTATAGAAATTGATCTACAGATATTGATCTATAGAAGCATATCTATAGATATTGATCTATAGAAATAGATCTATAGAAATTGATCTATAGAAATTGATCTATAGAAATTGATCTATAGAAATTGATCTACAGAAATTGATCTATAGAAATTGATCTACAGAAATTGATCTATAGAAATTGATCTATAGAAATTGATCTATAGAAATTGATCCATAGAAATAGATCTTTAGAAATTGATCTATAGAAATTGATCTATAGAAATTGATCTATAGAAAGTGATGATCTATAGAAATAGATCATCTGGTTTTTGTTGGAAACTGCGTTTCTGACTTGGCGTGAAACGTGTGTTTTCCACTTTGCGTTTGGGAGTTTTGATCCAACTACACTTGGCCACATGGGTTGTCTTAAAATACCCAATAGTGGCAACTTGACCATGTTTCCCATGACAACTGCCATATATGTATACATGAACTGAGGTGGATTCTGCAATTCTTGGCAAACCAATGTTTTAACAGTTTTTGCTGTTCCAATGATTTTCTTTTTAGCTATCACCAAAAAAGGAAAGTAAATTCCTGCTAAAGTAGTGGCATCATGATGTGGAGGAGGGTTGCAAGACAATCTCCCCAATAAACTATGTAGGTAGATCCAGCTAAAGCAACCCCCAAAGTTTGGGGCCCAAACAAACATATGTAGCATGTTTCAAGGATGTTGTAAATGATATCTATAGACTATATACTTGAGAGATTGCCAGTTCTGTTCTATCATGTTCTATCATTTGTTTCGGATTGCTATACTGACTGGTGGTTTGGAACATTTGTTATTTTCCCCAATAGTTGGGATGATGATCCAATCTGACGAACTCATATTTTTCAGGGGGTAGGTCAACCACCAACCAGTATAGTTTAGATACCCCCAACCTGCTGGGGATTCCAAGGGGTCTGGATATCGAAGTGGACGAAGAGATCTTTGACGTGGAGCGGAACCCAGCAGCTCAACAGCGCAGAGGGGATATCATGTGGTGTAATTAATACGCAACAAGAATGGGGTCACCAACAACAGGAAGATATGCGTATGTATATTTTATGATATTATCTATTAATATATATTGTTATATGATACAATGATACAATGTATATATATATTATCTGATATAACTTTTACAAATGATGCTTAAACGGGATTTAATTGATTTTTTTCTATTTGATGTACTGGGATTTGGAACAGTAATGAATGGGTATACTATGGAATAACAATGATGTGTTTTGTTGGTTTTTTAAGGGACGTTCCATAGCGTTCCATCCTATTTAGAAGATGATCCTTAGAGTGCCTTTGCTGTTTTTGCTGCTGCCGTTCCTCTTCACTGATGTTTTCTCTATGTTCTGTCTACGTGCCATCCCTGTCATAGGTTTATCTGAAAAAGGGTACCCCAAAATTTGACGGCTGTTCAGTTTACATGATGTTAACCCTCAATTTCCCTGTTTCAATCTTTTCAGACATAGCCAAACAGTTGTGGTTTGTTGCAGATCTAATTATATCCCGTTAACTCCCTATGGTTTTGGGTTAAACACCCCATTTTCAGACTTACTTAAGTGTAAGGCAGATGTGATTACATAATGTCAATGTATATATATATATAATATTATATATATATGTGTGTGTGAGCGACAGCTTCTATTTGGCTAAATGGAGAGTAGTATTGGGCCGTACCCCGGTTTGCCGAAAACATCATAATTATGTTTTAAAACGAGGTAGGAACACCACGAGAACGAGGTGTAGGCATCTCATGTAATGAAAAGCATTTAGCTACTAAAAGCGGCCGTGCGGCGTTGGAAAACGAGGTCAGGCCCCCGCTAGGGGACTGGAAAGTCCGCGGCTCATATATCCAATATTATCCAATATTATTGTAATCTTCCAATAGCGTCCTCATTATATAAATTCCATTGATTGTGAAAAAGGCATATCCCATTATATGCGCCTATGAAATATCCCATTATCCCATATTATATCCCGAATCAATGATCTTGCGTCTCGATCCTCACACTCGTGATCTGTGTTGCTTTTCCTTTGAGACCTCGTGTGGGCCTCAGAAGTGATGCAGAAAAAAATATTATATCCCGAATCCCATGATATAAATCAATTAAATCCCATTAAACCACATTTATTGTTAACATTCTTGTCCGATTAAGCCACATCAAAGCCGAAAGATTATTATCCCATTAAGCCACCTATGAAATCCCATGATGATCCCTTAAAATCCCATCAACATCCCTATGAAATCACAGTATTTCCTCCAGGAATGCGTCTGCTTCGAGACCATCCGGGCCGCCAAGCCTGCGGACTCCTGGTCGACGGCTCGACGACATCTAGGCGGTCGCAGTGGCGAGCGGGGTTTCGCGGGTTGGGGGGATCCCACGGAAATCTGATGTGATAGAGATTTACCCTCTGGTAATTTAACATAGCTATGGAAAATCACCATGTTTAATGGGAAAATCCACTATATAAATGGTAATTTTCAATAGCTATGTTAGTTTACCAGAGGGTAACGGGATTTTAGAGGGAAATAGTGGTTAGTGATGGTGAATCATTGATAGTGAATCCTTAATCGGATACTTAACTGGAATTACTTTTTGGTAATCAAACTGCGATAATGGGAAATCCATCAAATGGAATTGTTAATGGGAGAATTATCTATAAATGGTGACTCTTCGATTGCCATGTTTGACTAACGGAGGTAAATGTAATAGTGGTTTCAGTGACCGGCTCCGATTCCTCGATCAGAATGACTCGTCCCTAATCACAGGACCAAAATAACCCCAACATGAGTATGTTGCATCCCATTTGCGAGTGGATACAACTGATAACTACAAAATCATGCATAGTGGTTTGCAGTTCAAATCCCAATCATGTATACCGATGTACATTAGTTATAGATTATATAAATATATATATATATACATATATATATATAGAGTATGCAAGGTATCGGCTCTGGAGGTGTGGAGGAGTGTCCCCCCTCGCATCTCTCAGTCTTTCCTTAGGGGGGTGCGCATGATCGCGCGCTGCCTCGCACTGACACTTTGTGGCATTGGGTCCATTAGCGATTTCTCGAAGGCAGGGGAAAGAGCATTCTTGGCATCGCCTACTGCGCAGGAAGAGGCGCAAGGCGTGGGATTTGGTCAGGAAAAGTTCTACCTCAGCCCTGGGCAGGCGGAAACGGAAAAAACTGCGTTTGGCACTTGGAGTGCTTCAAGGGCACCATTCGTGGAATTTCCAAGAAATAGCACTGCGCATACGAGAAAAGATAGCTATGACCTGGTATTGCCAATCGTGCAAAATTCAGAACAGCCAAAAGCACGACACATGTCGTGGATGTCAAGAGCACTGGAGCCGTGTGTGGAAGGAGCCGGTGAAAAGGCGTTCACGCAGCAAAAGCAAGGGAGCCAAGCAACAAGAGCAGCAAAATCAAAAAGACAGTGTCGCGGAAGCGTGGCAGGTATTTCCAACGAAAGTCCCATGGATACCAAGTACGCCAGCAACCAGACATGTGACAAAGCAAACAGAGACTCCTATGGGAACACAGATGATGGAGGCGGGCATTGTAGCTCAGCCGCCACTTCCTCTTCCAGCTATCTCATCAAAGGAGGAACCTCTGACAGACGAAGAGAAGAAAAAGCTGACTCATTTGCGTGGCTTGAAAACCATGGATGTACAACTTCCAGCAGAGCTGGAGGAACAGTTGGCCATTCTGGAAATGAAGGAGAAAGAGGTGAACAATTCCAAAGCCTTGTCTCATGGACACCTCAATCGCATGACAAAGATCAAGACCCAAATTGGAGCGCAATCCAAAAAGATCGAGGCTCTGGATTTGGAATGGTCTGCCTTTGTGAAAAATACGATGCAGAAAGTCTCCCAACATGCAGATCTTTACCAACAATGTCGTGGAGAGATGATGGAGGTTTACAATCAGAAGCTCGACGAGCTCAGGAAGCTCAAACACGAGCTGACAATGGCATCCAGAAGTCTCATAGATCAGCAGTTGGAGGAGCCGCCAGAAGCACCTCTAGATTCAGTGGAGACACAACTGGATTCAATGAGGTCGGCGATGGCCACAGCAGGGTCTGTCACACAGGTCCACGAGCTCTCGGACGAGGACGACGAGATGGTGCTCGGAGAGGAACAAGATGTGGAGATCATCAAAGGGAGCAGAGCAGCGAAAGCCAATTTCAAAGCTGCAACCTCACCGCAGAAGGTGGCCAATCTGCATTTGAAGCAAAAGAAGGAGAAAGCAGAGAAATGAGCCATGGAGGTGTATTTTCGAACACCGGGTCTATCTCTCTTTTTCAAGATAATGATGAGCTTTGTGGAAACAGCCCTTATGTGGACAGGAGGGCAGTTGCAGCTTGTCAGGAATTGTCTCATCTGAATTTGGGCATTGGGAGTTTTGCTCAAACTTGGAGAGAGACCATGAGTGAGTGGTGGAATGCCGACAGAGGTTGGTTACCAGACCATTGTCTTCAGTCGAATGAGCAGTCCAGAAAATGGTTTTGGCTAGAGCACAACGGTACCAGCCAACCGACACAGGAGAATGATTACGATGTTGATCTTGAATCAAGAACAAAGGAAGTTCTTCCAGCGGCACATTGGGTGAACCAGTGGCAGAGAAAGTTTGAGCCTCATGCGTTGTATGATGGAGCCTTTCCATGTCTGGTTGAAGAGTGTAAGAATGGACCCAATGAAAGTTTTCTTGAACATGCGTATGAATCGGCAGGGCTTGCTGATGATTTGTGTAAGCATTGGGAGAAACCACGAAGTTGGTTTCTGAACAAGCCACGGAAGACGGTTGGTTTTCATGAGAAGGTTCAGGTAGTTTGCATTTATGATGGAGAAGTTTGCGATTTTGAAGTTTGGGAGGACGATCGTGAATGTTGGTTGCGCAACGTTTGGCATTTGCATGGACAAATCATGGCTTGGCCTATGTTAGCACGCTATTCCGCCTTTATTTCACAACATGCTCTCCTTCCACGTCAGTCGCCACTCCACCTTGAACAATCTGTCAATGAAGGTTTCAGGTCAGATGTCCCTTTTTTCCATGCGAGACAGTATGATGATGTGAAAATGGGTTCGTTTGATGACACTGGAACATGGCATGATTGTTGGTTTGAAATGATGCAAAAATGGATTCAGCAAGAAAGAGTGGTCACGGGACGAAAGGTGGTCACTTGGTTTTTGGCCAAAGATCGCTTTCATGTGTGTGTGCAACATAGGGCGGTGAGCATACGTGAAGGCATGACACCTGCAGTTCCGTCAAGATTGCCAACAAGTGTGGCAAGACCTCATGTATGAAAATGACCAGGAACTGGCTTTTCACTTTGTGCACCCGAAGCCACCGGGTATGCCGAGCACTTTGGCTCATGTGATTATTGTCCAGGGAAGTCATAACAACCACAATTTTGTGCTTTACCACGGAGACTCATTGCCTGCGCTGAGGAGACAAAGAGCGGTCATGTTTCCTGAGGGAATTTCAGTTCGTGCATTTTTCATTGAGGCTCAGCATCCAAGTGCATGTCAGATCAGAAATGCAAGATGTTTCATACAGCATGATGATGGGCGTGCACAGGTTTTTCTCGATGAGGAGGAACTGATGAGAGTCCCAAATGCAGCGTTAGTCACTGGAGCTATACGTGTGTTAGAGCAAGAGTCAGATGATGAAGATGTAACTAGCGATGATGGTGAGACTTCAGCAGCTTCCACAGATGCTTCCAATGACCACTCTTTGGACGCTTTGTCCCAGCCCTCGGAAGAGACACAGTGGGATGAGGTTTCGAGTCCGAAATCTTGGAGTTGGGAAGGTAATCAAAGTGATTTGTCCTTGCGTGAAGGGGATGCCGCTACATTGATGTCAGGAGCACCAGTGATGATGCAATATGACAATCCGGATCCTTATCCTTGGCAAGTTGACCCTATCCATTTTGAGGAGGAGCCTGAGCAAGATATGATGGACACCGTTTTTGCGGAAGATCATCAAACACAGCTGCAGGAATATGTGGAGCATGCTTTGGAGGGAACCGAAACAGAGGACACCGTTTGGCAAGCAGTGACCTTCGGAATTGGACTTGGATTTGGGTCGAAGGGATTTTCCTTTCAGCCCTCTAAGGCTCAATGAATTGCCGGAATTGGTGCAGCAGGCATGGTGGGATCACGCTCAATATGGAGCACTCACTATATTTCATGTTTACCCACAGCCAAGCGAGTTGGGCGGCATCAACAGTGTTGTGCTCTTGGTTAGTGTGGCCAGTCCGGCTGATCTGGATCCTGATGTGAAAAATGTCCTCATCACTCAAAAAGGGGACCCAGCAGCGGGATTGCGACCAGTTTCTTATGGAGCCAAAATTTTGACGGGTTCAACTGCCAAAGAGATCATGGTTCAATTAGATCTACACAAGAAGTGCAGACCTTTCACAATGCGGGAATGTGAAGTGCGTCTTGGTACAGAAGTCATGCACGAAGATGTGAGATACAATTTTGGACATGGTCTCTGGTGTTGCCCATCTTTTGGAAGGCGTCCCAATTATGTCACTAGCAACATGCAAAGGGCGGAGAGAGTTGAAGCATTCTATTTGCAGGTTGAGGAGCTTCTCTTGTTACGGCCTGAGAGTGACAGTATTGTTTGCCATGTACATGGAGTGTCGCCGGAAAACAGACCGATGGGACATCGTACTCTGGTGCTGCGAAGGCAGGAATTGGAAGGTGATCAGTGGATTGAACGGATGTGGCAGCTTTGGCCATTTGATCATCCATTTGCACCGATCACTTTTTGCCCCTATGCTATGCCAGACATGAATGAATGTCAAGAAATGGCTTTCCATTTTGCCGTGGACTATGGATCGCGTGATGGAGTCACTGTTTTGGTAAGGCAAGTGATTCAAGTCGCAGATGACATACCGAAGGGTTTACCTGGGGTGCAAGAACTTTGGGCTGTGGTCATGCCGCACATGGAGATTAGTGAAGATCCATTGGAGGCTTTGGAAAGACCACCCTTTTGGCAACGTCATGTGAGAAGTCAAAACATGCGAATGCATCTGCAGGTCAATGGTGATCGATATCAGGATGTAGTTGGGCAATGGCAGGATGGGGATGTTCTCACTATGAAAGTCAATGTGGGGCAGAAAGCGCAGGCTTTATCCATACTGCTCAGAGAGGGCTATATGCCGGACCCAAATTTCGATGAGTTGGTCACAGAACAGACGTCCTTTTTGCAGATTGGAGCAACAATTCAGCATGTTGAAGTTTATGATCAAGGTTTCCAAGAGTTTTGCGAACATGTACGGGCAAAACAAGATTGTGCTTCGTTTGGTTCGCGGGCTGATGGGAAGGGCTGCATACGGGAGTGTGGGGGGGCTAACGTGGATCCCCCCAGCTCTCACAGCCAGGAAAAGGAAACAGTCAGGGATTTTCAACATGAACCCCTTTTGCGGCATTGCCATGAGGATAACTTGGATCTCATGGGATGTCAGGGGAATGGATCTGTGCAAACTACAAGTGAGGCAATTGATCGCCTGAAACATGACCTGTCATTGCTGTATCAAGAGGACTGGAAAGGTTTGAATCATGACTTTGAGCAGATTCCCTATTTACATCCCTTTGCAAGGTTGGCAAGTCAGAAGACTCAGGGCACGTCGAGATGTCAGAACGTTTTTCATGTTTTCACGGATGGATCATGCAAAAGACACAAAGCAGCATGGGCATTTGTCGTCTTATGTGAATGTCACACATTTGAGAGTCCTCTTTTTTACCGTGTTGGTTTTGCAGCAGGCAATGTGGATGAGAGCATTGGAAAAGTTCGCTGCAATGCAGCAGATGCAGAGGCGACAGCTATCATTGCGGGAGCGGAATTTTTGCTGGCGAAAGCTGAATTACACAACATTGAGGTCTTTTTTCACTATGATGCAATTGCGGTTGGTCATGGGGCGTGTGGCAGCCAGAAAATTGTCTCGCAGGATGACAGTTATTCGGACAGACAAAGGGCCGCAAGAATTTTGATTTCTTTGCTGCAACAACGTGCCGCAGGAATGAAAGGTTTGCATGTGAAAGCCCATGATGGACACCCATGGAACGAATGTGCAGACAGCATTGCAGGGCTTGTTTGCAATGGATGGCAACCACCAATTCAGGCTGAGTTGAGATCAGGTCCTTTGCTATCCAACAAGTTACGTGAGTGGGCGTGGGTTGAAGCCAATTCAACTGCGGTCATGCCATCACTGGAAGTTATGTTGAGAAATGATGTGGCAGCGTACAATCAAGGATGGGTTGATCCGACCTTGACATCTGTGCAAGAGCAGTCTGCAAGTCACAGTGATCATGTGGGCGATTCAAACTCTCACAATGAGGGATGTCAGACCCATCGCATCAGATTTGCGACAGCGAATGTGGGCACTCTTGATTACAGAGGCAATGTGAGCTGTTGCAGCATCAAAGCCAATGAGTTGCTTCAGCAATGTCAACAAGAAGGAATCCACATTTTTGCGATACAAGAATCCAGAGCAGCAACATCAAGAACTCTCACAAATGGTCCTTTCACTCGCTACATTGCGAAAGGAAGTCAAGGACAGGCAGGAGTTGAGTTGTGGATCAATGCACTGGAGCTATCCAAGATCTTTCACTGCGATTTTCACCCTGAGAAAGATGTGTGTATCTGGCATTGTTCTGAAAGAATCCTTGCGGCGAGATGTCACTGTGGGGTTCACACATTGGAGATCATTGTTTTCTATGCACCTCAACGTGGAAGAGGGGCTCAGGAGCAAGAGATCTGGTGGTCATATTTCAAGAGCATTTTGCAAGGTAGAGACAAGAAAGCACAGCTTTTCATGCTTGGGGATGGAAATTGCAGTGTTGGCAGCATCGACGATGCAGCCATTGGGTCTTTGGCAGCGGACATTGAAGACGAAGGTGGAGGTTATTTGCATGATATTTGCACGAGTGAGAGCTTGATGATTCCCTCCACTTTTGACCAATGGCACAACGGGCAGTCCCACACATTTCTCAGTGCGAAAGGAGGACGCTCGAGAATTGATTTCATTCTGATTCCTCAAGAGTGTGCTGCCAGTGTGGTGCAATCATTTGTCAATTTAGACATGGATCTGATGAATGGAGACCGGGACCATTTTGCATTGTGCTTGGACTGCGAAATACAGGTTGGTGACAAGAACATTGTGAGACGTTTCGTACGTCAGCAGTCTTACAATCGCAATGAGGCTAGAAAGTCCCATTCACAGCATGACATTTTCAGCATTATTGATAGTTGCCCAGCAGTTGATTGGAAGACAGACGTCAATGATCACTGGGATGTCATACGAAATCATTTCCAGAAGCAGGCCAAAATTCTTTTTCCATGTCAACAGAGGCAACAAAGGCAGCTTTATTTCTCTGCTGAGGCATGGGATGTCCTGTGCAATCGAAAGGATATACGAAAGCAATTTCGTGAGCTGCAAAGGGAAAAGAACAAGATGATGCTGCGAGCCATATGGCAAGTCTGGAAGAGTGAAATCTCTGCAGTCAATGAAGAGGAAGATTTTCATTTGCCACTTCACATGCTGCGATGTCAGGAAGCGATCACCTATGAAGCTCGTCTGAGGGCTGACAAACAGTTCAGAGCTATCAAAAAGAGGGATTGGAAAAACTGGATCAGAAAGCAATTGAAGGACAAAGTTGAAGCCGCACAAGGAGTGCGATCAGCAGAGCTCTTCAAAATTTTGCGGCCCAAGCAGATGATTGCGAGAAGTGCAGGGAAGCTAATCAGACAATTGCCGGGTCTGATTGGACAGGACGGTGAATGGAAGAGCAGCAGAGACGAAGTAGCAGTTGAATGGCAAGCACAGTTTGGAGGGATTGAAAATGCGGAGGATATTTCTGTGGAGGAGCTGTTGGAGCGATCTTGTCAGCAGTTCTTTGGCAGACGAACAGAGGAGGATCTGTTACAATTGCCGACCATTTATCAGCTGGAAGGGGCCATCAGGGCACTGCAGGCTGACAAGGCCACAGGGCTGGATGGATTAGGCGCTGAGCTTCTGCAGGCCGATCCTTGCAAAGCAGCTCAAAAGATTTTCCCCTTGGTTTTGAAGGCGGCGATCAGAGGTCAAGGCATCATGGAGCTGGCCGGAGGATGGTTGCTGCCTTTATACAAAGGAAAGGGTAATCCTCAAAAGATGATGGGATACAGAGCGATACTCTTGGAATCAGTTGTTTCCAGAGCGATATCTAAGGCCTGGAGGCCGAAGATTACAGCTGGTCTTTCACTGATTGCGGAACCCATGCAGTGGGGAGGTCGACAAGGGCTGTCTATTGAGGCATTGCACCTTCATATCCATTTTTGGAAACGAAATGCGAGGAGGAAAAGAGTGTCACATGCTGTAGTCTTCCTTGACATACGTGCGGCCTTCTACTCTGTGGTCAAACAAATGGTGGCAGGAGAAGCAAGAGGCATGCGCAAATTGGAAGAGGTTTTCAGCAAAATTGGAATGTCAGAAAATATGAAACCGGATTTTTTACATCAGGTGTCTGGCGTCAATTTGGTGAAACAAGCAACCGGCTCAAACATTGTTGCCGGAAATGTGGCAGCGATGTTGGGATTGACATGGTATGTGATCCCGGAGTCAAAAACAATTCAGGGCCCGATGACGGGATCGAGGCCGGGAGACCCCTCAGCAGATGTGCTGTTCTCGCTGGTACTTACAAAGGTTTTGAAACTCATCAAGGACAGAGCTGGTGAGCAAGGCATTCAACTACATCATAAAGCTACAGCTGGAGATGTTTCAGATGTGGTGACCTGGGTAGATGACATTGCTTTTTCGCTCACTGGAGAAGCGCAGCAGTTAGTTTCAAAGACAATGAAGCTGCTGGCAATTGTTCAAGACACGATGTTGGAACATGGCCTTGCGTTGTCCTATGGCGTTGGAAAGACGGCTGTGATGTT
The DNA here is from genome assembly GCA_947184155.2 of Cladocopium goreaui. NCBI lineage: Eukaryota > Dinophyceae > Suessiales > Symbiodiniaceae > Cladocopium > Cladocopium goreaui. The sequence continues at coordinate 281,048 of CAMXCT020006301.1, forward strand.
TTCATTTCATGGGCCAGGAGCGACAGCGGCGAGACAAGAAACAGAACAGAAATACCGTGATGGTTTACCTCTGCTCAGTGAACACAAGGGGAAAGTCAACATTCCAATTGTTAGCCACTATCGTCATCTTGGGGGCTTTGTGGTCCGTTCTGGATCACGTTTGCAGGAGTTGAGGGTGAGAACAGCAGGAGCCATGGCGAAGCTCAAGCCATTGAGAAGCATTCTCACTCACCCAGATTTGCAGCAAGAACAGAGGAGCAGGATGGTTAAAAGTCTTGGCCTTTCAGTTTTCACGCTGCATGCTGGCACCCTTTATGCGATGACGCAAGGTGAATATCAACAGTGGCAAGCGGGAATACACAAAATCTACCAATCACTGCACCAGCGCAAGCACGATGGGGAGGTTCACCATTTCACACTCTATCAGCTTGCGGATATGATGAAATCACCAATGCCGATGGAAATGATCCACCTATGCAGATTGCGTTTGTTGGTTCACATCATCAGAGCGGGTGATCAACATATGATTGCAGCCATTATTGAGAATCATGAGATTGAACAAGAAGAGTCATGGTTGCAGGGTGCTTTCTACAGCTTGCGTTGGTTGGCGCAACAAGTTGGAAATGAAAATGTTCCAGATGAACTTTTTCAACTGGAAGATCCACAGGTGTGGGGCTGGTTTCAAGAAGGAGCTCATGAGATCAAGAGCCTCATCAAGAAAGCAGAGTTATCGCACTTGTGCAAGGTGGAATCGTTATGTGCTCTGCAGAAGCAAGCCAATGAGCAAGACCAATTGTTGAGAGAAATGGGATGGAGTTGTGAAGATGAGGACGACAGTCAAGAAAAACATGCTATCAGTGATTTTTCATTTGCGTGTGATGAATGTGATGCAGTTTTTGATTTGTCGTCATCTCTGGCGGTACATCAACAGAAGAAGCATGGAAAAAGAGTTGCGTTACGCAGAGTGGCATGTGATGCAACGTGCAGAGCATGTGGTAGGTTCTATCATACCAGGCCAAGGCTCATCAAGCATCTTCAAACTGCAAAGAAAGGTTGTTGGCAGTACCACTTGAGGAACTTTGAACCCATGACAGAAGAGGAGGCACTTGCTTTAGATGAGAAAGATTGCAAAGCAGGTGTGGCTGTGCATCAGAGAGGTCTTATTGAGCATGCGCTTGATCACACATGGAGGTGGTGCACGGAAAAGGAGAAGGAGAATGGCTTACCATTGAAGTCGCAAGTGGTGCGGGTTGATGGAGAGCCAACGGAGGAGGAGATCAGCGAATGGTCGTTGTTGGGCATGCTTCCACCCGGGCAGGGTGGAAGATGCCAAACCAAAAGAAATCCAACGCAATGGAGCGTGCACAATGTTGGGCATGAGGCCACAGATGTTGAGCGCAAGTTGCTGGATAGGGTACAAAAATGGTCTCCAGATCCAGATTGGATCCCCAGAGGTCCAGCTGAAGGCAGAAGATTTTTCCTGATATTTTTTTCAGGGCATCGACGTTTCAAAGATCTTGCTACCTACATCTGGTGGAAATCGGATTTGATTCCGATATGCCTGGATGTTGCCATTGATGCGGAAGTAGGCAACATTTTGCAGGACAGTTTGTGGCGCTCTCTCATTCATGCCAGGCGTGTCGCTGGTGGACACGCAGGACCGCCCTGCGAGACTTATTCACTGGCGAGATGGCTTGAAAATGAGAATCAGCTATACCCACGACCTCTTAGGAGTTGTGAACAGCCTTGGGGGTTGGATGGCCGAACTTTGAGAGAGACGCGGCAGTGGCTCATGGGCAACATTCTCATGTGGCGTGCGCTTTCATTGTTGTTGCTCATCTATGCCTATGGCGGCTCTTTCACACTGGAACATCCTAAGGGATGTGGAGGTGTAAACAACAAGTGGACGATATGGGACTCAGCATTTGTCAAACAGTTGATGCTGGCAGGAGACATTAGGCTCTGGACATACTTCAAGGCCCTTTAGGCCGACCCTTCGCGAAGCCAACCAATCTTCTCGCTGCTAGATTGGAAGGCCTGGGAGAAGCCATTTACAAGGGCTATGACAAGAGCTGGAGACCATCAATGATTTTGGGTGGCAAGGATGGGCATCATTGGCGCACCGCTCAAGCCAAAGCCTATCCTCCAGAACTTTGTAGGATCCTTGCCGAACAACACAGTTCCTTCGCAGCATGCCAACAGGCAGAGGGTGTGACCATCGAACCAGAAGATTTGCAAGCAGCTCTGGAGATTTTGGCCAACACCTATGACCCGTACATGCAGAATGCAAAGGGCACAACAATGTGCTCAGATTATTTTCACAAAGCAGCAAGGGAGGTTTGAGTAATCACCCAAAGGGGCTGAAATGAAAAAACCTCCAATTAGATGCCAAGACATGGGTCGCTCATAGTGAGCTTTTGTGGCCTGTGCAGCATGCCGGCGACTTCGAGAGAGTCACAAGCAGAGTGGAATAAATAGAGTATGCAACTAGGGTACACTGTCCGCATTCTATCTGGTGCTAGAGATACATCTATAGATGATTAGTTATAGATTATATATATATACATATAGAGTATGCAACTAGGGTACACTGTCCGGATTCTATCTGGTGCTAGAGCTACATCTATAGATGGTAACATATGTGTATGCGTATATATATATATATATTATACATATGGAGAGATGCTGATTTCAATTCAGTACACATTGCTATATATATATATATACATACATATTTCAAGGTAGATATAGATTAGATATAATATACCTATGTATATATATTATATATATATGGGTGTCAATAGAACTGGACAACCAGATTTACAGACAATCTTCCATTTTCCAATAACTTTTCATCATATGACAACAATGGACATTTTCATATATATATATATAACAACATCAATATAGCTAATGTCAGCTAATGTACATGAATATAACTTTCCAGAGATAATATCAGACAATCTTCCCATATCATGTTTTTTCAATCCTCGTGAGGCAACAACTTCGACGCTGTCGTTCAGCTGGCCGAACGGATCGATGAGGCCTTGCTGGAATACCAACATCAAGTGGCCAACAACGAGGGGATGAACCGAAGCTTGGAAGAAGTAATGGGTTTGAGTGGGATTTTCAGGAATTGAGTGGGCAGAAATTGGATTTTAATTGGATTTAATGGCATGTTTATGGATTTATGATTATTTGAGATTTCATTGGATGGGTTTTAATCCGATTTAGAGGGTTTGAATGGAATTCCGATGGGATTTTACAATCAACACATTGGAATGGTGATGATTTCATAGCCATGGCAAATGGGGATATCAGCAAAACTGTATAGCCAGATCGGTGTGTCTGAGCCAAAGGTTCCAATACCTCCGGGTGACACAGGTGGATGAAGCCTGATACTGATTATAGATTATTTCTACAAGAAAAGGAGATGCATATTACCCTCTGGTAATTTAACATAGCTATTGAAAATTGCACATTTGTAGTTGATTTATTGATTTACCTATTAAAGATGGTGATTTTCCAGTTCGCTATGTAAACGTTTACCAGAGGGTATGGCAGGCTCATGAGTAATATAGAATGACAACAAACTGGTTGTGTCATTGTCAGAAGGTAACAACAAAATGATGATATGGTCTTGAACATACATGGCTTGCTTTCTTGGTTGACATCAATTAACCAATATTTTTACGAATTATATGGGTAGCCAACCAGTCTCCCACTAGCTTCGTCCCCAAATTTGGGGATAGCCCAGAATCATGAAGGAATTGGGAAAAGGACGGTTCAAAGAATGGGATTTTAGGCTACATGTTCTTTTCAGACAAACCCGGAAGTGCCTGCAAACGGGTGGGGATTTCACCATACTTTGGGGATTGCATACATTCCTGGTAGTGTTTGTCAATTATAACCCATGTTATTGTAGGTAATTCTTTTACATACATCGTACCTGTTTTGGGGATGCAAAAGGGATGCAAAACACATTGGGTCCGTCTCCCATCTTATCCATTCAATTCCTTTCATTGTACTATATGTTATGCCCATACTAAAAAACAATACAATCCAATCATGACATATGATAAATTATAGTTAAATTATAATCAATCGCAAACTGTAAGATAGAAAAAAAACATGTTTCCAGGATGGTAGTTCGATGATGTTTCCAGGATGATAGTTCGATGATGTTTCCCTAATCTAGTATATACATGTATATATATATATATATATACATTACCCATCTCTTCGCAGCTTGCTGCACGTCCAGGTGCTGGCGTTCCCACTCTGGGGGTGCGCAAATTTGGCGCCAAGTATCCGCACTACCCGAGCTTCATCGTGGCTCAGGAATGGCGCGATTGGGCCAACCGCATCACCCAAAACTCACAGAACATAGAGGTGTGATGTCGTCCGGGTGGAGCTTGTGATGTAAAATGTCCAAGTTCGGAAAAAACGTGGCTGACCTGGGATGATTTGTTCAAAAACTATAGCTTAGTATATCCAGGTAACGTTTTTTTTAAATAAACCTGCCTTAAATCTGTGCCAAAGCTGGAGCCGTTTTGAGTGATTCGTCGAGGGGCTTTGCATGGGGTGTCCCAGTTGAAGGTCGACCCAAGTGCAAGCTGCAAGCTGATTGATTTTGGACATCTGCTCCTGCAACATCCAATATGTTGAGCAGTAAGATACTACAGTAATTCTAGAGATATGATTTTGGGGTAAGAAGATCCAATATGTTGGGTAGCAATTAGCAATATTTCGTTGTTGATGTTTCAGTCTGAGAGCTATTTCCAAGAACAGATCTGGGGAACCCACAGTCGCTCGAATATGGATGGAGTCGCGAGCGCTTGACATTTGATACCTAATGAACACTGCCTATGGATTCAACATGGCGACGATATCACAGTAAGATTCTTGAGTCCAGAGCACTTGCGAACAGTGATGGTTTGTGGTTTCAAATATGTTTCTCTCTGTTCCATCCATTTCCATCCTGTCAGTTTCCTGGCAAACGCCACGCGTTTCTGGTCAGGTCCGCAATGATTTCTTGCAGGACGTTCGCAAGCGTTTCTGGTCTCGTCTTCACCCAAAAAGCCTCGATCTATTTGATCCAGATCTTCCTTTTTGAATGGGGAAAACCATTGGGAAAATGATGGTTAATAATGGTTGATAATGGTTAATAATGGTGATGAATGTTCGTCTTCTGGTGATTTAACGTAGCGAACTGGACAATCACCATTTCATAGCTAGGTAAATCATCATGTTTATCATCAAACCTTTATGACCATGGCTTCCAATTCGAAAGCTATTCGTCATATCCAGAGGGCATTCATCACTAGTCATGAATCACTATTCAATCACCATCAAATCACTAGTTGGTGGTTTGGACTATTTTGTATTTTTCCATATAATTCTTGGGAAATTTTCATCATCCCAACTGACTTTCATATTTTTTTAGAGGAGTTGAAACATGTTGAAACCAGCAACCGTGGCTCAACCACCAACCAGATCACCATTTTTCATCACTAATTTTTCATCACTGTCCGCCATGGTCCGGTGCGAGGTTTGGAGTGGTTGGAATCTGTGGAGCTGGGACTAGTGGATCCCGGGATCACCGACCTGCACGCAACTCAGTTCGAAAGATCCCAGCATTTTTAAAAAAACGGTAGCCTCTGGTTATGACTAACATAGCTATGGAAAATCCATTATAAATGGAGGATAATAGAGGTTCTAGCTGGGAACATCATCTATAAATGGGCCATTTTCCATAGCTATGTTAAAATTGTTAAATCGCCAAGGGATAAACCATCTATTTCTATGGGCCATCTATACGATGGCTATGTTGAATATAACTGGTTGGTGGTTTGGAACATGGCTTTTATGACTTTCCATAGATTGGGAATGTCATCATCCCAACTGACGAACTCATATTTATCAGAGGGGTGGCTCAACCACCAACCAGATAATATACATGGTAACCTGACATATATCTAATATATATAATTGTTATATGACAATACAGTAATACATATATATATATATATTTATATATAATATAAGCATATAACGATAGTTACAGTGGTTGTATCCCAGCGTTCGAAAGAGAAAAAACCTTGCTGCTCATCGATTTTCCTCTAACAAGATGGATTAGGGCCATCGAAAAACCATGGCTATGTTGGTGAACTTTTAGTCATCAGCAGATGGTATACTGTAAATACCGGTGAACACCTCCAAAGAATGGATGTGTTGGTTTTTGTTTCGTAGTTCCATCAGCTGAATCGAGATGCCAAAAAAAACGTTTGAATCTTATCCTAACTGGTTTTGGGGATTGCAAAGTAACCAACCAGCTAGTATAAACCGCTACTGATCGAGTAGTTATTTCAAGCTAGTAGGGAGAGCTTATCAACCAGTACAATGGGATGGCTCTCGCACCCAGGACACCTATGGTTGGGACACAAAACGGCTGTCCTTGTTGCAGGCCGGGGCTTTCCCTAAACACGTGGGTAAAAAGTTAAGGACTTATGTCGATGTATATGGATTGATACGGATTCATACCGATGGATATGAAGAAAAAAATGATGATTGAAGGCAATGGTTGATAATTTGGATGTTTTGGTGGTTGAAAACCAAACATTTTAGAGGGAGATAGATTGTCCGGATATCGTGGAAAATCACCATGTTTAATGGGAACATCCACTATAAATGGCCATTTTCAATAGCTATGTTAGTTTACCAGAGGGTTGACATTGGATTTTAGGGGTACTCTGCATTTGGACACACCCCTAAAATGGTACAGGTCAAAGCGTCCCCCAAAAAAGGGGCTGGATCCTCTATTCGGTTTGGATAGCGTTGGGTTCCGTGTTCGATTTCGAAGCAACTTTTCGCATTGAGATAGTTTTCTGCTTGGCCCAAATAAAGGGAGTTACAGCTGTACCGCATGTTTGCTTGTCATCCTGTGGCACTCTCAACCTTTCCCATGACTGAATAGAAGGCGTGGTGAGAATGGGGCCCAATCTGATGGTCAAATCCCCAGAGGGGGCTTGTTGTTTGTCCGGCATATGCACCTGACCTGAATGTGTGGAAACTACAGACCATTTGGATCACTGTTGTACACTTGCCTGTGATGATTGGAAGCACTGACCTCGTTGGTTATTTGGAACGTCTTCGCTATTGTCCATCCTGGAAGAAGTTCCTCCCGATTGATTGCCTTTTTTTCTCTTGAGGGAGGTGGCTCAACCACCAACCTCACCACAAGAATCAACATGGCATCCCAAAAAAAATCAATTCCATTCCCGATTTGTCTGGCTAAGTTCAATCTTACTTCCAATTTTCTAAGTTAAACTATGTTAAACCCACCATGGTTAGTAAGGGAAATCATCCCCATGTTTGACCTTAATTCAGGTTAGTGAAATATTATAATTTACCCAGATAATTTATTGAGTGATATGACTAACTGATATTTATTATAATTTACCCAGAAATATTATAATTTACCCACCATGTTTGACCCTGAAATCTCACAGATCATCACAGATCTACAGGTCTTTACCCGAGACGTCCGACCTCGTTTGGTGGAGATGCGAGACACCGTGGATCGTTCCATCCTGGAACAGCCACTTGTTCCATGCGCGTTTGGTCCCACGCGTGTTTCAATGGGATCTAATGGGATTTACCAGGATCTAATGGGGATTTAATGGGATCTAATGGGATTTACCAGGATCTAATGGGGATTTAATGGGATCTAATGGGATTTACCAGGATCTAATGGGGATTTAATGGGATTAATGGGATTTACCAGGATCTAATGGGGATTTAATGAGATTTAATGGGATTTAAGCATCAAAATGTGGATTTACTGGTGATATCACCAAACATCATTCTCAATGGGTTGCTTTAAGGAACCATGTTTTTTTAGCTCCACGTATAGGGGTTTCTTGCAGAATTTCTCAGGAAATCTGCGAAGATGTAGACAGAATCAGGGATTGTATTAGTATATTTGGTATGGAATGAAAGATCATGATTATGATGTGTTATGATGCTATAACATGCTATAACGGACATGGAATGCGCTCCATGGGGAGCTAAGGAACTTCCAACCACTTGATATGTGGGATTGACAGCCAGGTGTTCTGTATTTTTTCTCCTAAACCAATCAATTGATAATCATATATATATATATATATATCATATCTATATATATACATATTATATATATATATATACATGTTCATAGATGATTCACATTGATTCACACAAACAGAACATCCATGCAATATACAAAAAGTCCTTGTTATCGTATTAAGTATTATGTCAGTTTTTTTTGTTTTACAAAATGCAGATGTACCATACATGTATGGTCTGGAAGGTCCATGAATTCCATATCTCATTCAAAACCCTTGGCTTCGGTGTTTTCCACCGACATCTATCTATTTGTTTGTCTATCTATCAATGTATCTCTATCTACTTCTATCTACTTCTATCTACTTTTATCTACTTCTATCTACTTCTATCTACTTCTATCTACTTCTATCTACTTTATCCATATCTATCTGTATCTATCTGTATCTATCTATCTAGCTATCTAGCTATCTAGCTATCTACGCATGCATAGACATACATACATATACATATTCACAAACACTTTCACCTTCACATTCACATGTACATATATACAGACAAATATACACAAGCCTATATGCATGCGAATCATGTGTGTATATAATATGTATATATATATATATATAATGTATATGTAGGTGCCCCCGTCCGCGGATATCGAGACGCTGAGGTCGCACGCGGAGATCTTGAAGCCTGGACCAGCGCGTTTTTGTGTTCCTCTCTGGTAACATGAGGATTTTCCATGGGATTTCATGGCGGTTTTCCAGATTTCCATGGGGAAAATCATAAATCACTGATAGCCAATGAATACTGTGTAATAGTGACAGTTTTCGAGCTGGAAAATGATCATTTCAAAGTATTTCAAATATGTAAATATCTGCAAGCTGCTTACTTCTCGGCCCGGACCACCAAGGCTCGGCATTTTGCTTGGCACGGATGGATCCATGGGTTTCAATACGATCTCATGATCTGATCGACTTGGATGACACCCAAAAATCGTTGGTAAATGCGGGATCATTCCACTAAAATGGGTAATAGGTTCTGACCCACACACATATCACATATATATGTTATATATACATATATATATATTTATATGTCGGTTCAGTATCCATCTTGTTCCGTCTTAGTTGGTTGAATTTCCATTTGGACAACATGATGATCATCTGATTTACAAGAGATGCCCCATTCTAAGTGCCCGAGAAAAAATCTTCCAGGATCGTATCATGACTGGATTCGGATCCTTAATCCAGGGACCAATTTCCAGTTCATCGATGATCATCGATGATGGCAAGCTGGATTGAACATCCACTCTGTTAAATACTATATGGCTGTTTTGATGGGACATCATGAATAGAAAATGAGGGATCTGATTTTGGATGTTCCAGCTCGCCATGGTTTGTTCCCCACCTGCCAGGTGAGGGTTGTTAGATTTTATCTAAGTTGCCTGCTCCTCCTCCTCCTCTCCTCCTCCTCTCGTCGTCCTCCTCCTCTCGTTGTCCTCCTCCTCTCGTTGTCCTCCTCGTCTCGTTGTCCTCCTCGTCCTCCTGCTCAACTGCGACCCGCGATCCACAGTGTTCTCTGCCGGACCTCAACCACGACCATCCACGCCCAGTGTTCCCTGCCGGACCTCAACCACGACCCACGCCCAGTGTTCCCTGCCGGACCTCAACCACGACCAGCCACGCCCAGTGTTCCCTGCCGGACCTCAACCACGACCATCCACGCCCAGTGTTCCCTGCCGGACCTCAACCGCGAGTATCCACGCCAAGTGTTCCCTGCCGGACCTCATGTAGGAAGATATGGGACAAAGAATGTGCAGAAGAAAGTTAGAAAGAATGTCAGAAGATATGCCTGATAGAATGCCAGAAGATAAGAATATATGCCAGAAGATATGCCAGAAGAATGCCAGATAGAATGCCAGAAGATTTGCCAGATAGAATGCATCAGATTTGCCAGATAGAATGCCAGAAGATATGCCAGAAGATATGCCAGAAGATATGTCAGATAGAATGCCAGAAGATATGCCAGATATATGCCAGAAGATGCCAGATATGCCAGATGCCAGAGAATGCCAGATAGAATGCCAGAAGATATGTCAGATAGAATGCCAGAAGATATGCCAGATAGAATGCCAGAAGATTTGCCAGATAGAATGCCAGAGATATGTCAGAATATATGCCAGAACATATGCCAGATATGCCAGATAGAATGCCAGATAGAATGCCAGATAGAATGCCAGAAGATATAGAATGCCAGATATAATGCCAGAAGATATGCCAGAAGATATGCCAGATAGAATGCCAGATAGAATGCCAGAAGATTTGCCAGATAGAATGCCACAAGAAAATGCCAGAAGATATGCCAGATAGAATGCCAGAAGATATGTCAGATAGAATGCCAGAAGATTTGCCAGTAAGAAAATCTATAAATGTCATGGTGGGGATCACACGAAGTAAAGTAATTTTTTATTGCTGGAGGCCATCCCAGGATTTCATTTTTTGTTTCTCCATCATTCTTCAGTCGGCTTCCCATCCATAAATCCCCATGGTTTTTGCCCAGGAACGCCTGCTTCAACTTGACCAAACGTTTGATCCTGGAGTCCATGCGCTTCTTCGAGTGCGTGGCCAACACGGAGAGTCTGCGGGTGAAATCTGAGGTCGTGGATCACGATGCTTGGGATGAAGACCTGGCACCATGGGAGGTGAAGCATGGCCTAAAAAGTGAAAAAACAGTTTGCTATTGAAAATAACCCAGTCGAAACAGTCGATTTATATACTCATTAAAAATGGTGATTGTCCATAGTTTTCCCATGAAAAATGGTGATTATCACATGATATCACACTTAAAAATGGGAGGTTAACCAACCTGTAACCAACTTCAAACATGGGTACCTTGTATGATAAGTTTAATGAGGAACTGAAAGATGACTGCCCATATGCTCCATAGTGCCATAGTGCTGGTGTATTGACCTACGAAACTGGGTACTGTGGAAGCCTATTTTCAGACACAACCAGATATTACCCTCTGGTAAACTACTGTAACATAACTATGGAAAATCAGCATTGTTAATGGGTACTGTAAATCATCTATATATAAATGTGTCATTTTCCATAGCTATGTTAAATTACCAGAGGGTTTAAATGACATTTGCTGGGGAGAGACGGGAATGAGACGCCTGCCACATTGGGATGAAGCAAAGCTCACAGTCGGACCCACCGCTCAAAGAGAGTGGTTTTAGCATAATATAGAGACATGGCTGACAAGCAATTGTATCTGATTGGTGGTTTGGAACATGTTTTATTTTTCCATATATTGGGAATAATCATCCCAACTGACTAATATTTTTCAGAGGGGTTGAAACACCAACCAGGTGTCATGAGGAATCATGAGGATGATTTTATGAATTGTTTCCTACAATTGTGGGAATGTGCTGTAGAAGATGGCTACCAAAACTAAGAATGTGACTGACATATGCACAAATTCAACGATCCAAATCTAAGCAGCAATATTATAGGCGTTCTGACCAGTGAGACTCAGAACCAGACTTCTAATTCAGTTCCAACGGCGCAACAGGCGGCCAAGACAAATCTAGTCAGGACTCGTTAAAATCCAAAAGGTAGCACGGTTGTAGTGGTCAAACAGAATTCACACCGATAATAAGCATCAGATGAGATAATTCATTCTGGCAGCCTTTTCTGGATCGCCACAGAAGGGAGTCTTGGATAGTCTTGGTGGAAATGTCTATATCAGCCATGCACTATAACGCCATATAACGCCATTCTGGACAGGTTTGAGAAACTTCAGATGGGTGTGTCTGAAAATATGGTACCCGCAAAATCCAGAGGTTTTGTTTGCAAAAGTTGTGTATCCCTATATAAATTATATAAATCTATC
>CAMXCT020006301.1:298050-333050 GCA_947184155.2 Cladocopium goreaui
CCACATCCAGCAGCGTCACGTCACACGGCTTCCCATCGGAGTTGGAGTCCCGTGTATACTTTGCAGGGGCTGGCATTGAGGAGTTCCAATCGAGACCATGAACATGGACAGCCTGGACACAGGTCTGACCCTGGACAGTTTGGTGTTTGCTATAGATGCCATCCAGCCCTACGTGTTGGGGTGGCCACTTGGCGAAGAGCTGGACGGGGAGGCAGAGGCCACAGTCTTGTCAATCATGCGGAGAGAGGGAGGTCTTCTTTTAGCTTTGCCTTCAGTTTTCCTTCCTCAAGCTGTCGTAGATCATGGAAACTCTGGAGAAGACGGGATTTTTGGACCGTCAGTTTTGGTCAACGTACCAGCTGTCATCTTCGAAGTATAGTTTCACCGACAGGTACGACAGTGAATGCTATGATCATCGATTGCACAGTAGATGTCCTGCTCCACATGAGAGAGTTCCAACAGCACGAGGACCTCGTCTACAACTTCGACGGGGATTCCCCGTATGCCTTTCCAGCCATCGATGCACTTTTGCCAAAGATCCATGCATGGGCAGCAAGCTCACTCGAGTCACGAGCCGGCTACTAGACGCCCGAAGAGCTCGAGGAGGAGGAGTCTACTCCTCAAGTTCTGAGGCTGCCAAGAAGAAACGCTGCCGCAAAGGCTACGCCTACAGGAGGTGGACCAAAGCCCAAGCGACCAACTACGGGGTCACTGGCGTCAGACATGCAGGGCCTTTTGTCGACCCTCCCCAAGATCAGCGAGCAACTGTCACAGCTCTCAGAGAGACAAGCAGCGTTGGAGAGCCGCATCCCCCTGCCTGGGAAAGCACCTGCCATTGGATTGGGTCAGTCACTTGCAAGCAATTTGAGAACGCTCCACCACCACCAGTTTCGGAGCTGATGCGCACTCTCAGACCCCTTCCAAGGACTCAGCAGAAGACGAACCTTGGTTTGTTGGCTTCTCCAGGAGTTCTACAGGCAAGGGAGGTGGAGGCGCTCGAACCAGAACGGCAGGAGGATTTGGTTCAGTCTGCCCAGACCTCTAGCTCAGGCAGTGCTAGCCCAGAGCAAGGCCCTTACTACTTTGGTAGCACAGATAGCCAGTGTGCAATCAGACCCCATGGCAGAGCTAGCTGGTGGGGCCTCTTCAGCGAGTACCCGGGGAGCTTCAACCCGGGCCAGACTGCAGATGGAGTTGGCACAACACAGGGGAACGTTTTTCCAGAGTGTGATGCAGAGCATGAGCCGCAGAATGTCACCCACATCAAACCCGAATGCTTCAGCAGAAGAGCTTTTGCAGAGGGGCGTCTCAGGAGTCAGATACCTGGAGAGATTTGGGGGTTATGGCCGAGTGAGAGAGCTCGGCCAATTACAGTTTCAAGTGATCATGATTTTCGACTTTTTGATGGCAGAGAACGTGCAAGCAGCGATGGATGGTGTTGCGCTTCTGGCAGTGACGTTGGAGCAAGCCAGCCTAGACGGAGGTCGGATGGAGCTGGCCACACTGCTTTGCTTGCAGGAGGATGCACCAGCAAGCATCTTCGTCAACCGCCAACTGTCATCAACCTCGAGAGCCAAATCATTTGCACCTCTTGCAGACCAAAGATGGGTGACATGTGCTTCAGCATTTTTGAAAGAGATGGAGGTTATCAGTGCGAAGCGCAGCGAGATGAACAGCGGCCAGAGGACTTTTTCCGATGGTTCGTCAGATGCGGCAAGTGCGCAGCCCAGCGCAAAAGCAAAGGCAAAAGTTGCGCCAAAGAAGAAAGGAAAGGGAAAGGGGAATCAACCCGTTTCAGAGGAGAGCGAGGCCTAGCATATGACTGGCGTCGCGAGCATGCAACAGGGCAGAATTCATACAGCGAGCCCGGAGAACAAGAGGGGCAGGAGTCAAACCATCTTACTTCGAAGCTTGATTTTTGCACTTGGGCATTTTGCCTACCCAGATGGATCCTCCGGTGCAGAACGAAGTTTTCATGGCACTTGTGGATGTCTTTCACTGCAACCTGGCATGAGACTGCATCCATGTCAACCATTGCGTTTCCTTTGCCTGGCCCGCATCCAGGATGTTTTGCTGGCAAAGGCCTCAAGCTCAATGGCAAGCAGCGGCTGAAGATTGCGAGACAAAGAATGTTGCATGTTTTGGTCTTCACCTTGGACTTTTTGTACCTAGGACGTTGCCCAAGTTTGCATGAGCTTGAGAGGCGCCCAAATCCTTTGCAAAAGAGGATTTTCCAGCGTTTGGAGGCGCTCATAGCTGTGTGTGGAAATGGAACCGAGCAATTTGACATGGTTCCAGGCCGATCAGGGCCAGAATTAGGTGCAGCACTTTTTCAGTTGGAGAAGTTTTTCGAGCTTCACCCTGAGCTGAACCAAAGTTATGTTCAGCACAAACCAGTGAAATTCAAGGACGATCCTGGGCTCTTTCCTTCAGATGCCTTCCCAGAGTTGGCGCCTTACAAGTCCTTGGATGCAAAGAGGTTGAAGCTGGTTGGAACCGGGGCTTGGCCTATGGCAGACTTCCTCTCAGGGCCACTATGGCTCCCTTTTCAAGAGCCAAGATTCCTGCTCCATGGTCTTGATGATGATCACAGCGTTTGGCCTGCCTTGCATGCGGAGGATAGAGAGGAGAACCTTGAGCTTGCAAAGATTTGGGATGCACGTGGTTTGCTACGGCTACACAAGTTCCCCCTCCTCAAGGACCATTTCTCGCGGGTCTTCAACGCCTTCAAGAACAGCAGTGTTGACCGCCAAATAGGAGACAGACGCATCCCAAACTCAAGAGAGCGATCCATTGACGGGCCATCCCATCACCTACCTCCAGGTTTCATCCTTGTCAACATGCGTGTGGAGCCTTATGAGGAGCAGCTGTTTGGGTCTGTGACAGACAGAAGGGATTTTTACCATCAGGCCAAGGTTTCCTCCGAGCGCGCTCGCTCAAACATGCTGCCTTTTAGCTACAGTGCTGATGAGTTGGCAGGCACTAGGGCGTTGGCGGAGGTCCCTTTTGACAATCCCCGCAGAAAGCCTCGAGCAGTTGTTGGTGATGGTTTTGGCGAAGAAGATTGCAGTGGTCGCCTCCATGAGGATGCTGGCAAGTGGTTCCCCTGTTTTGGCTCTCTTTTCAGGGTGGCCACCTTGGGGTTGAATTTGCGTTGAAAGCTCATGAGGAGGTTTTGCAACGAGGTGGACTTCTGAGGCCAGAGATGCGGCTGCATGGCCATGCAATTTTTCCCAGAGGAAAGAGGTTTGAAGGCCTTATTATTGATGATTGCTTTGCAATTGGCGCCGAGCCTGTCTCCACCTTGCCCATCAACTCCTTTGCATCTCAAGCACTTGCAAAGGCTCGTCGGGTCTATGATGCTGTTGGATTGCTGGGCTCTACAGAGAAAGACATTGAGGCAGAGAATCTTTTCAAGGCAGCAGGGGCAGAGATTGTGTCCACCAATGAGGCAGTGAATTTGGGCCTCACTACTGTTGGCGCTCCACTTGCCAAGAGGATTGCACTGGCCATGCTGTCCCTACGTGCTGCAAAGCTTAAGTTCACCTCTTCAAAGTTGCTGGCTCGGCTTGCTGGTAGCTGGAACTCAGTTTTGCTTTACAGAAGATGTTTGACCTCGTCTGGGCGCTGAAGCGGCAAAACTGTGCGGTTTCTCTTCCTCGCGCTGTGGCCCAAGAGCTCTGCGTTTTGGCTGCACTTGCACCTGTGGCGGTATCAAACATTGCGGTGAAGTACAACAAGAGGGTTTATGCGTTTGATGCCTCTCTGGGCTATGGGGCAGTTGTCACCACGGAATCTGAGGAGGATTTGGTTGAAGACTTGTGGCTTGGCTCTGACAAGCGGGGCTGTTACACTCGCCTTGATAGCCCTGCCATGGCTATGCTGGCTGCTGCTGGCGAGGAGACGCATGATTTGCCGACCATCCCTGGACAGGAAGAGCCAAAGAAGGGGCCGTTGCTTTACTATGACTTTGTTGAGTTCTTTGGAGGGTCTGGGCGTGTTTCGGAGTGTATGGCCCAGCTTGGTCACTCTGTTGCCCCTTGCCTGGACCTGTCAGGCTCTCAGCATTATGACCTGACGGATTGCAGACTCCTGGAGTGGTGCCTGCATTTGATTGAGCAGGGACGTTTTGCAGCTTTTCTTTCAGAGCCTCCATGCACTTCATTTAGCCCTGCAGCTCATCCAGCAGTCAGGTCATACAAAGTGCCTGAAGGTTTTGACTTGCGCTGCCCCAAAACTTTCCTTGGAAACCAGCTGGCAAACAGATCTTTTGTGCTGCTTCGTCATGGCCGCCGTTCAACAGGCCTTGTGGGAAAGAACAGCCACGGAGGAGTAAGATGGCATGGACAAGAGCCTGGGCAGCGCTCAGGCGTCTGGGCTTCTCAGAGGCCATTATTGCCTCCTGTCAGTTTGCATCAATTCACAAGAAGGAGTTTGTTCTCCTGCTCTCTGGCCTTGATGCTCAGAGGCTGCAAGTCAAGTGCCCAGGAGGCCACCGACATGTGAAGATTGAGGGGCAGCTTACCAAGGGCACGGCCGTTTACACTTGGCCACTTGCAATGCACCTTGCAGAGGAGTTTAGCAGGGCTTTGAGGAGGCAAAGGATTTCTGAGGCCGACGCACCACAGGTCGACGGCCATGAGAGTGTTGTTGTCAATGATTTGCTGCTGACCTCCTCTTGGAAAGTTAGAAAAGTTTGGGGCTGGAAGAGAAAGAGCCACATCAACGTCCTTGAAGCACATGGAGGTTCAGGAGTTTTGGGCCTGCTCGATTCACGTGTTGCAAAGGGGGCCCTTGCAAAGGGGCGCAGCTCCTCAAATGGACTTTAAGGAGCCTGCAAACGTAGCACAGCCTTACAGATAGCATGTGGACTTTACCCTGGCTGGTGCTTTGCCCCTACCAGACTGAATGTCGCTGATGATCCTACCCGCCTGACTGCTGTCAGACCTCCTGTCCAGTCCTCTTTTCGAAAGATGCTCACCCATGATCAGACCAGAGCTCTGCACTCTTGCCACCTTGCACGTTGGTCTTCCAACTGGCTTCGACTTTCCCTGCTTTTGCTTTCCATGCCCAGCAGCAGCCAAGCAGCTTCTGAGAGATCCAGCCAGGTTCCACAGTGTGCTAGTTTTGGATTTTGGACTTTCATTTGCGGTCTTGGACTTGACCGACAGCACACCGTTTTTGGATTTTGGAATTTCCCAGGGGGCACCCTAACCATAGTAACTTGGAGTTTTTGGTTTGTGCTTGCACTGCTTGTCTGGATCCTTGTCGTGTGCTGGGTCGTCGTGTCCTGTACAAAGGTAGCAAAAGCCCCCGGTAGGCTGTTGTGGATTTCGTTTTATGGATTTTGCTTAGCTGAAGCCATGGCGCCACAATCAACTGCTGAAGGATTCGAGCGGAAAGACGCGGTGGCATTGAGCTGCTAGCCACCAGAGTTGTGCGAAAAGAAACACTGGAGCGCAGGTCAGTCCTGCTTTCTGACTTCCGATGCTGTTTGCATGATTCACATGGCGTTTTGCTTTCTCAGCTCTTGACCGCGAAACCACCTGACCCTGAGGAAATCTGCAGGTGGCTCACGCTGTATGGCCAGGAGCTTTTCTTTGCAGGCAAAACATACGCCAAATTCGCAGAGACGATCAATGCAGTAGCAGCAGCGCACCAGTGATCCGTAAACAACTGGTCGGTGCATGGGACCTGGCATTTGCCTGGCAAGCAGATGAACCGGGTGAACATCACCCGGCATTGCCCTTATCCATTCTTTTAGCAATGCTGGTTTGGCTTTACTGTGGGGATGGCCACTTGAGGCCTCAATCATTGGCATGTCATGGTGTGGCATTCTTCGAGTTGGCGAAGCCCTTCTTTCGGAGCGCTGCGATTTGATTTTACCAATTGATGCTGCACCAGGTGTTTTATTCGGTTTGCTGAGGATCCGATCCTCAAAGACATGTGGCCGCTATGCGCGGCATCAAGCGGCGAGGATTGACCCGCCGGACATCCTGCGACTGCTTACCTCTACGTTTGGGCATCTCCCTGCACACTCGAAATTGTGGCCATACTCTGCAGCTACACTGCGAAAGCGCTTTACCAGTCTTTTGGCAGGCCTTGACTTACCAACATCAAAAGTTGGAAACAAGCGGGCTTTCGACCTTGGATCATTGCGACCGGGGGGGCAACCTTCCTATTGCTGGAATCTGAAAATGTCGAAATGGTTAGACGCCGCGGTAGGTGGGCCACAACAAAAGTGATGGAAGCTTATTTGCAGGAGATCCTTTACATCACGTTTGCAGAAGGTTTGGATAGAAAGGTACGTACGAAGATCCTGCAGCTAGCTGAAATTTTTCCAGCCATCTTGGAAAGGCCATTTCTTTTCTGGATGCTGCAGTTACCCCAGCCACCTGGTGGCGACTCTTCCAAGCCAGCAACGAGAAGGAGCATGGAGAGGATAGTGGGAAATGATGGTGGAAGTTTGCTAGCTTTTGGGACAAATCATGTCCTGCTAGCGATGGAAAGCCTCACGTTGCAGTGAAAACAATGCCGGGCATCTTGCTTGACCACAAGCATGAAACCAGAATTGCACTCTCAAGCTCCCCCATCCCTGTGGGAAAATCCCGCCCTTTTCATCGTTCTGGCTTGGGGTGGAAGTTTGCTAGCTTTTGGGACAAATCATGTCCTGCTAGCGATGGAAAGCCTCACGTTGCAGTGAAAACAATGCCGGGCATCTTGCTTATATATTGGTAAATATCTTAGATATCTTAGATGGGGTCATAAGTCATAAATGACTTATTATGGATCATATATATATATATATCTATCTACAGTTACATATCTAAGATGTGGTCATAAATAGCAACTTATCCGTAAAGTTTGTCTAATGTTCCATCCTGCGTGGGATCAATGATCTTGACGAACATACATTGGTCAAGAGAAAGCCTACAGGAATTCATCCATAAGTTCCCCCCAAAGAAATATGGAGTGATTTCCTATGAGCTATGAACAATCACAGAGGTTTTGCATGCAAATATGCCATGCCATCATAGGGATGGTATACTGGGTTGCGATGCCCCAAAAAGACATATCTTCCTATGTTTTTTATGTGACCCTGTAGATCGGGCTCAAGCTATGCTAAACCCATGCTACACATATCAGTCACTTGCCTGCGGTCGGGTGGGCCCGACTTTTGGTTAACCATTTCATGATGGTGTTTGCAGATCCCCTCTGCTAGGAACAAACTTTGGTGAACCATCGCAAACTCGACCCTTTCCCAAAACGACGCGGATTAGGACTGAAACACAGCCTGAATTCGCGGATTCTTTGCTTGGACAATGACCAGTTCGAACGCCTCTTGGATGTGATGTCTTTCTTTCTGTCGCACACGCTCTTTGCGACCAATCAAATGGCAACTTGGTGTTTTGCAGCGAGTGCGCCAACGGAAATGGCGGAGGTCACAATGCGCTATAAAATGGTATAAATGGGTATGTCATCAATACAGAAGGGTTGGTGGTTTTGAGCATGTGTTCTGTTCAACGGTGGGATGATACCCAATGAAGAACATGGTTGAAGTCAAAATCATCAACCCAGGATTGTATTGATTTGCATTGCACTTTTCACCACATCAAAACATGTCAAATTGCGCCGTATGTATTGGCAATATCATAATGACATCATGGCACGATTGGTCACAGCAGCGTTTGTATCACAATGTTCACACGCCACATACATGAATCATGTGATATATTACTGCACCATGGTCACACAATGGTGGTTTATCACGCCTTGGCATGGGAACCGTTCTTGGAAACCCAGTCGATTCCCCTTTTCATTAACTGGAGCTGCGTGTGATACAAGAAAAAGTGGATTTATCCATCAAAGTGATCAGAAAAAATATGAAGGATGGGTTGAGCCCAGATAGGTTATCAGATCGGTTTAAACATGTTAACCCATTTTATGGAGGTTTCTTGAAATGGTGGTACCCCCAAATCATCCATTTTAACATGATTTTCTATCATAAACTATAAACCAACCATTTTGGGGTTATCAGATAGGTTAACCATGGTTAAGCCATGTTAACCCATCATATCTATTTGGACGACAATGTTCCAAGCTTTCCAAGCCATGCCAAGCAAATCCCAAGGGGAATCTGATGAATTTCTGCAGGGGGGCTCTTCCGCTCCACATTGTATTAATATCATGCACATATGATGTGTATTCATTTGTATTATAGTATATACCGTATATTATATGTTAGCATGTTGCTCTAACACGTTTTTGGAGGGGTTCTTTAGGGTATACTTGAGGGGTATATGGGGGTCATATCTAGCTATGTTTTTTGCAACATTTAACTCTTAGTTTTGCCTAAATTTAACTCTTAGTTTTGCCTAAATTTAACCATTATTTTTTGCCTAAATTTAACTTCTATTTTTGCCTAAATTCAACTCTTATTTTTGCCTAAATTTAACTCTTATTTTTGCCTAAATTTAACCATTATTTTTTGCCTAAATTTAACTTCTATTTTTGCCAAATTTAACTCTTATTTTTGCCAAATTTAACTCTTATTTTTGCCAAATTTAACTCTTATTTTTGCCTAAATTTAACTCTTATTTTTGCCTAAATTTAACTCTTATTTTTGCCTAAATTTAACCATTATTTTTTGCCTAAATTTAACTTCTATTTTTGCCTAAATTCAACTCTTATTTTTGCCTAAATTTAACTCTTATTTTTGCCTAAATTTAACCATTATTTTTTGCCTAAATTTAACTCTTATTTTTGCTACATTCGACTTTTAATACTGCTAAATATTCTTGCTACAGTCAAATCTTATTTTTGCTACTATAATTTATAGCTGTTTTTTTTGGGTAAAATTGTCTCTTATGTTTGCTACGGCTATGCTGGCCATACTTAGATTTTTTATTTGGTTTCTATAATTGCGATATGATATGTAGCTCTTGTGTTTTTTGCTATATGTAATTTGTTTCTTGCCAGGTTTCATTTTTGTTTTTTGATTTGTTTGCCATATTGACATATTTCATTTTTTTGGTATTTGGCGCACTTATAATTTGCAATACTTCACGAAGTTCTATCCATTGATTGCAACATGTCATTCTTGTTTTTTTCAGTTTGTCACTCTTCTATTTTCCCATATTTCAAAATTCATTATTACATTTTCTATTGCTTGCCATTCGTCACTATTATTTTTGCTACGCTTTGCTCTTATGTTTGGGGTCTTAGTTTACTTTTAGTTTTGCGGTTTTGAAATTTTGCCGGTTTTGAAATATGTTTGGGTACGTCACTCTTGCTTCTCGTGCCATAGTTTGCTCTCATTTCTGCACATTTTTTTTTTATGTTTGTGGTTTTTGTCTACTCTTGTCAAGGCTATATCTTACTCTTATTATGTTTGCCATATATTTCGCTATTGTTTTTGCGTCTATATGCGCCACTCTTATTGTTTGCCGGACATATATCACATATCATATTATCATAGAATCATATATTAACATATATAATATAATTATATAATTTATTATATATATTAAATATTATATATATTATTTATATGTCATTCTTAGTTTTGTTTTGTTTCACCTCTATTCTTTGTTATGTTCAAGTCTCATGTTTGCCGCGCCGCACGTGATTGTTGTTTTTGTTTTATGTGACCAATTTGCTTGCTGCCGCTTTATGTACTATAATATTGTTTAATCGGTTTGATATCCCGTGGGCCAGAACACAGCAGGAATTGGTTGAGTTTGTTTCCAGCCACCACTTTCAGTGGTTTGTGGCCATCGGCTTCAAGTTCGAGCAACGCTTGAACTGCATGGGGAAATGATGTGCACAGAAGTCCGAAATGATGATATGATACGACTTTCTATTCTGATATTGGCATGTCCAAATTCATCATGTAATTACTCTGGATTTGTGTGATATGCCATGCGCCATGGCCATGTTTTTGCAAAGGACGATCTTGGCATCTTCGTGTGAAATGCAACCACAAAACATATTTCAAACAAGATAAACAAGTGGGGGTTGGTTGAGATGTTTTCTGTGTTTGCATGTTCACATATCATATTATATGATGATATGATTATATAATTTATATAGACTATAGACTGTAGACTATAGACTATAGACTAGATATATGATTATGATATATGATTTATGTTAAGTTATATATATATATATATTATATTATATATTGTATTATATATGATATAAGTGTAAATGATATGATATATGATGATATTGGAATATTAACACCTACCTTGCAACTCAGACTTGTACTAATTAGCATTCAGTGCCATGGATGGAGATGAATTCGATTTCCTTTCGTTGCTGGAAACGGAAGTTAGTGATCCCTTGCAAGCAGAGCCGGGACCCGCTTTAGATGTAGTAGCAGTAGCCGAGAGCTTTCAAGCAGCTTCAGAACCAGCAGCCATTCCTGTTGTTGAACCAGCGCAGGGTCCGAAAACATTTGCTTTGGCCTTGCCAAGCATGAAGGGCAAGGTTGGAGCGGGCCGGCATGGAGAAGGATTGGAACCAAAGCTTTTGACGATGCATATGCGCCACGTCAAAACGCTTCGTCGTGCACATGGTTTTCAACAAGATGTCAGTGACCTGTTGGAAGATTCATGTTTTGTCAGAGACGGCAAGCTTGTTGCTGTGCGTGCCAAGCCGACTACCACTGGTTTGTGCTTGAAATTGGAAAGCCGTGCCAGAAAAGGCAACCGGTACACCCGGGTGGTCCCTTGGTCGACGTTTTTTCAAGCTTCATATGGAAAAATGATCCATAGCTCCCACTTGGCTATATCACTGGGTGTTTCGCGCAGTATGGTGAACTTTATGACGAACCTTGTTGGATGCGTGTATATGGGGCAGCAGATGGTTTTGTTGACCAAACTGATTCATCTCTCTGCGCAGAACCCACCAAAGGTATTAATACACCAACTAAAGTGGGATGAAACTCAGCTCCTTTGCACAGTGGACGCGGACAAATCTGGCAAGAGGGTCCGGTCATCGTGGGAAGTCTTGGTCTCGCGCCAACGAGTGGTGCTCGTGCTTGAAAACGGCGCTTCTTTGGTTTTCAGATTAGTTTTGCCGCCCATTGTGTTGCTCAGCAGTGCTGCGCATGACATCTATTACGGGATTTTCCATCATCCAACATATTGTGCCACCATGCGGTTGCTGAACATCTTGATGGGGCATTGTCATGAAAGGATTCAAATTCTGGAATCAGATGCTGCATCTGCGAATCTTCGGTTGTTTGCACATCTTGTGGACAAGAATCAGCATGGCAACTTGGGACCTAAGTTTCGTATGATGCACGTGCTTTGCCAGAACCATCAGTCCCAGCTTTGCAACGTCAGCATGCTGGCGCACATCGGTTCTAATCTGCTGAACAGACTATATGGAATGACTACATTTTTGCGAAACCTTGGGTACTTCATGAGATTGCGGCAGGCAGTCTATGATTGGTTGTCCGAGCATCTCAAGTTTGATCAGCATGTCATGGGAATTCCTCTAGCTGATCATGTGCAGCCAAACCCGTTGTTTGTTCAGCTGGTTGACTATCTACGTCAGGGACGTAAAATGCATTCAGAGGATGATCCCACTTTGGAGTCTGAATCATCAACATCATCCTTCGAGAAACGAGCAGCATTCTTTTTGGAAATGTTTAATTCTACTGATTCATGTGGCCGCCCTGCCCACATTTGCAGTCATTCAGCTTTGCCAGAGTCTCATCGCCACTGCAGTGATAAGAAACAGGCAATACAGAAATGTGCGGAAGCACTAATTGGTTTATTCTTGGCTGCAATGCCGTCGATTCCAACGCCAAATAAGTGGACGACATTGTTCACACCAATGGCCTTTGCACTGAGCGGGCTGCTGGTACACGAGTGGCTGCCACATCTGTTCTATTCTGCCTTTAAAGATATGAAATTCAGCGAATTCAACAAGGTTGAAGAAGCCGCTGATCATGATCCCCGTTTAGTCGAAACCCTATCCTTTCATGCAGTGACTTGTCCAAGCATTTTGAGGAGAAACTGTTTGAGTGTAGCTGGACATAGCCACATGGAGTGGTATAGCCGGGGCAAGGATCGGATAGGGCTTAAGATATTGACATTGATATTCAGTCTTCATTTCATTCCATTAGTGTGTGAAAGCATTCTCTGTGTAAAGGCTTCTCTTTGCAAAAGCATTCTCTGTGTAAAAGTTCCTCTGTTTAAAGACTTGTCTGTGTAAATGCTTCTGTGTAAAGACTTCTGTGTGCAAAAGTTTCTCTGTGCACCAGTAGTACCGCACAAGGCGGTGGCGGAAGTTTCAAAAATAGGAAACCCATGGAAGAGGTTGGTTATTGTGAATCGCGAATGGCAGAGCGAAGCCACTGATGGACCGAAAGGTGGTTGGATTTGTGTTTTTTGGAGTGGCTGCAATGGTTGCAGTGGTCACCTCCCCCAGAACTGCTGGATGTAGTGTGGTGTAGTGCAGCTGTAGTTGTAGTTGTAGTGTAGTGGAGCTGTAGTTGTAGTTGTAGTTGTAGTTGTAGTGTAATTAGTGTTGTGTAGTTTCAGTTGTAGTTGTGGCATGGTGTAATGAGCGCAGTGTAGTGTAATGTAATGTAGTGTGGTGTAGTGTGCTGTATTGTTGTGTAGTTGTGTGCTTTAGTGTAGTCTGTAGTCTATAGACTAGACTAAGACTAAAGGCTATTTGACCTATGGACCTATGGATTATGGACTATGGAATATGGATGGATAGCAAATAAACCTATCTAAACTTTTGATTGGTCATCACTGTCATCACTGTGTTCACTCATCATCACCAGACTACCAACAATTTAACATTAAATTAAATTATATTATGTTAATATGTTACATTATCAGATTATATGAATGATACTATACTATACAAATATCAAAATCTTACAGGTCAATAAAGATAAGATTTAGACAATATATGCAAGTTGAATAGGATATTTGTTAAATCATATAACATCAAAAACAATAGACAATAAACAAACGCTCGTATTAGTATTTATTCAAGCCCAGCAAGCAGGCCAAAGAGGTTTAATCTCATCTTCACCACAGACACTGGCATGAGCGGCAGTACCGGGCCGACACTTTTTCTCCGACGCGCTCCCCCTGCTCCTTGCTGGGTTGGGGGATAATTAAGCATCATATATTATTAGTATTATATCTAGTCTATATCAACTATGACTCTGACTAAAACCCAAAGCCTTTAGCCTATTAGCCAATAGCCAATAGCCAATTGCCAATAGCCTATAGTATAGCCTATAGGCCTATAGCCATAGCCTAGCCCCATCCTAAAGCCTACTAAATTATTATAGTCTATAGTCTATAGTATGTTATAGTCGTCTTTAATTCTTTAGTTGTCATAGTCTGCATATCAGCTTTTGATCTGAGGTGAATGGAAAGCGCTACCAATCGTCAGTCAGCTTCCTTCACTGCCCAGAATCCAGATGGGCTCTCAAAATGATGGCAGTTTGCCTCGAGGGAACAAAGGTTTTGACACACTACTGGCTGAGTTGTCTCAACCAAAGTCTCAGACCAGCTTCGCGACCACCGTTGTACAAAGTTTTAGATCCGAGGACAAGCGTGCTGACGCAGGCTCTGCAATATTTTGCATCCATGCTTTTCAATGACGTTGGTGACGGGAGGCTTCTTTCTTTTCTTATGGGCCGGCAGTGGCTTTGTGACTTTCAGAGATTTTTGCATGTCCATGCCACATCGTGTCAGAGAAGTGCGAAGAACATTCATGTTAGCAGCTGCTTGGATTTTCCGAAGGCATTTTGCATACTTGCATCGACTCCAGTATAGTGTCGCTTTGGTTGGCGACGCTGACGCGCATCCTGAAACTGTTGACAAGGTTTTGACAGAGTGGGATAAGAAACATGTTTGCTGCATGCCACCAGGATTGGCAAGAGAACTGAAGAAAGAGGGGATTCGTTCTGTTGATCTGTTGTCGCCTGAGTGGAAACAGACAATGTTTTGGACAGCAGCCACGATGCAATTGTCATGTGCAGACATTGAGTCCATGCACAGCCAGAATCGAGCACTGGCTGGATCGGCTTTTCATTCGATCTCGGCTCGTTTCATAAACTCAGAGTCGAACAGGTTTGCCAAAGAGGCCATTGATGTGCAAAAGGCTGCTTTGAAAAAGGACAAGCCCACTGCTAATGCGGAGAATTTGCCACTGGGGAATCCCCAGAAAGAGCGCATTGGCAGAATTGTTGTTGTTGATGGTGCAGGGAAAAAACCAAGCCCAAAAGCTATGTCACCTTTGGAGCTTTACAGGCAGCATCATCTGAAAACGTTTAGTTCAACTGGCTCACTGAACCCGTGCAGCAAAGAGTGCTGGGCTGATGTCAAAGCTCACTGGGAAAATTTGAGTCCACAGGAGAAGCAATTGTACAAAGAGTTGTCAGATCAGTCGGCTTTAGATGCCAGTGCTGAAAGAAAGCGCCGATCACGAGCCAATGTTCTCAGTGAGAAGAATGTTGCGGTGGAACCTTCCGATGTTGTGCCAATGGTTTCTGCAGGAAATATGTCAGCAATTCACACCCAAGCTCTGCCCATATCAGATCTGTGCGAGCTTGTTTCCCAGCCGGATTTGTTGCAGAAAGCTGTGCATAAGCAAATTGCACACACCAGTTCCATTCCAAAGGCAGAGTATCCACTTCGCGAGGAGGCATTGGAACGTGCTTGGCTGACACAAAGATCAAAAGGAATCACTGGAAAAGAGTCCATCAAGTCTTTCCGGGTTGAGGCAGAGCGCATAGCTAGGCCAAGTGATGGCGATGTTTTTCCTGAGAAAGTGCGCCATGAAAGTTTTTGCGGTGACCAGTGCCGTCATTTTGCAGATCGAAGTCGTATTGATTTGCACTCCCGTTTGATGACGCAATTTCAAGAGATAGTTGCCTTCAAGGGGGGTGTCAAGAACGTGGTGCTGTCAGATGTGCTTTGTTCCCTGGCTGTTTCATGAGTTGGACGATAGTAAATGGTAGATTCACAGATTGATTTTTGATTGGACCCTGTTGATTTTCCTATCTTTTCATCTGTCACTTTTAGTAGGGGGGGCAGGGCGCCCAAAAAAAAATGCAGAAAGATTCAAGGCAATTTTATTTATAGTCATAGTAATTTATAAAATAATTATTATATGTTTATATTTATATCTTTATTATATTCCATTATTATTTTATATATTATATTATTATTATATAATTATATATTTTATCAACCTCACGACTCGTAACTGATATATATAAATCTATGACTCTGACTATGACTCCTTTAATTTGCCTATTAGCCTATGCCTATATTCTATATTATATAGCCTATAGCCTATAGCCTATAGCCTATAGCCTACCTATAAGTATGACTCTGACTATAACTATGATTCTAGACTATACTATGACTATGACTATGGACTATCTATAATAACTATAGACTAGACTATGACTATGACTATGACTCTGACTATTATTAACTATGTCTATAACTATGACTACGACTATGACTAGACATAACACATATCACATATCACATAACTTATTAACTCATTATGCTTCTCATCATCACATATTTTTATGGTTTCAATCACAGACTCATAGCGTCCTATTGGTGTTTACAACTGTGATTATGAACGTGCCCTCATCCATCACCTCGTTTCCTTTTAAACCTGAACTCAGGTGGATGCGTTGTTGGTGATTCTCTTGGTGGAACATCTGTTCAGATCGCCTTTTTGACTGCCGCTTCAGCACAAGCCGGAAGTCACAAGCCGGATCAGGTATTTGTGGCTTGTGATATTTTGGGGAGACAAGGAGCGCTGGCAGGTGACCCTTTCAAAGGGCTTTTGTTGGAACTGTCGACAGAAGACTTTTTCGAGCCATCGGGCGCCGTTTACTTTCCAAACATGCAAGCCCAGTCTGGAAGACTCCGCATGTACACTGCAGATCAGTTTGCTCACCATTTGCTGGATTTGGGTGAGTCAGAATCTGTTGGGAATGAAAATAGCAGAGCTGTCAGTGTGGTCATCAAACTTTTAACATTTGAGGAAGACCTTTTTCCAAAGAACTTGTTGGTGACAGGGATGGAAGACACTGATTTTTCGACTGCAGAACCTACCGACATTGCAGAATTGAACCCAGAAAGCAAGGAGCCAGGGCCAGGGGATGATATTGTGCATCCTCTGAATGACTCAGATGTTGGCGAGATTGATTTCACTGAGCTTTTGATGTCATATGGAAACACAGAGTTTTCCAGTGGAAAGCCTGCCTCCTGTTCTGATCATCCACCTAGGAAGAAAGCAAGAACAAAACCAGCGCCAGAAGTAGATAGCAGCGGTGTTGGTGACGCTCTAGAAGAGGTCAAGCCACCACCAGAAAGTTCGTTGCTGGATGACCCTGCATTGGCTGCATTCGTGGATGCTAGGGACATTGCTGACCTCCAGAACGCAGTCAATCTTTGCAAAGAGGTTGACAAATCATCTGATTTGAATGAGTGGAGGTCGGGTTTTGAAACAAATTTTTCAGATGCCGAATCAGATGGTATTGCCGAAGTTTTTGACGAGCCAGCTGAATCCGTTGAAGTTACTGCTAGTTCATCAACGGCTTCATCATCCAGCAAGCCTTCTTCGCACAATCAGGTCCTTCTGGTTTTGGGGGTCTGGCTCTGTGAACCATTAAGTGTGATGTGTTGTGGTGGCTGTGATCGTTTGGTGGTCTCATTGGTTTAAATTTCTAGCTCAATCCTTCTCAGCGAGCATCGGGGAGATAACATTTTAATGTGGAGCCCATTAGCATTTGCATCAGGACCAGGACAGTTTGATGTAATGTATGTGAAAACAATTAAAACATGTGAAACTCAAAGATGGATCCTATCAAAGACATAGTAGTATAAGTTATAGTTAAGTTATAGTTGAAGTTATAGTTATAGTTAAAGTTATAGGCTAGAGGCTATAGGCTATAGGCAATACGGCAATACGGTATAACTTATAACTTTTAAGTTATAGAGACTATTATAGACATAGAGTTTATAGACTATTAGACTATAGACTAGTTTTAGTCTTGACACGTTTTAGTTTTTTTCTTGTGAAATGTGTGGTTCCCAAAAATGATCATTGGCGCTGCAGGTGGAACCACCAGACACACTGACTCCTTCTGCTTTGGACGTAGTGTCTTCAGAGACTGCTGCTGCACCGGCATCGGGTTCCAATCAGCCAATGAAATCTGTTCTTGAGGTTTTGCAAGATGGGAGCCGCGTTGAAGTCTGGAAGTTTCCAAGTGGTAGCATTGCGGCGAAGGTATTGAAGTTCGGTGTTTTTGGATCAGAAAGACTTCTAGGTGAAGGTAGAGTGATGGAGGATGGAAAAACGGGATTCAAAACGTTACAAGGAAGATGTAAAACACATTCCAGCAAGTGCTTATGTTGGTTTAGTAGCACAAGGCATCTTGATTTGCTTTCCAATTGGATAGCCAATGGTGCCCAGGGTGATGAACAGAATCACCAAACCATGGCACGCGAATTGAAACGCAGCATTGGCATGAAAGTCAGGGGTTGAAGAAAAGCGATGCTGAACTGTAGCAATGTGATTTGGAAACCATGACCGACTGCACAGTACTGTACTGAACCTAACAACTTACAACTTTATATAACTTCACAAACCATGATTATGATTCTGATGACTATAGACTAGACTAGACTATACCTATACCATATAAACCGTTATAGACAGACTAACAGAGTATAGACTAATAGACTATAGACTATAGAGACCCTATAGACTATAGACTATAGACTATAGACTTTACTATAGACTATATGAGACTATTATATGACTATATGGCTAGACTATAAGATAGATATTGATATTGATATTGATATTGACATAGAGACTATAGACAGTCATAGTACTATAAGACTATAGTACTATAGACTATAGACTATAGACTATAGACTATATAGACTAATAGACACTAGGCTAGAGACTATAGTCTCTATGACTAGACTATACAGTACAGTACAGTTACAGTATATAGACTAGACTATAGACTCTATAGACTCTATAGACTCTATAGACTCTATAGACTCTATAGACTCTATAGACTCTATAGACTCTATAGACTCTATAGACTCTATAGACTCTATAGACTAGACTATGACTATGTGACTATGACTATGTGACTATGACTATGTGACTATGACTCTGACTAACTACTATGACTCTTACTTAAGGCGTCGAGAGTTGTATGAGGGATCCTTTGTTTTCTGGTGTAACTTCATTTTTCAAAACAGTAAGAAAAACAATCTTCATGTTCAACACTGTGTAGAAAAATGGCAACTGATCTTTTTCCAAATGGTTTTAACAAAATTGTGTAGTCTAATGGTTTGTGGTCACTGTTTTTGTTTTCTGGACTCATAACTATGCTAGACTCGATGGTAACAAACGCACGTAAAAACATTTGTAGCATCTAACCAGTGAGCGCGTGATTTCGCTATTCAAACAAAGAATGAACAATAAACAACTTAAAATTACTATTCGCCAAAGATTAGAAACACAATCCAGATTCCCAAAAAAAAGTAACCACATGAAAAACAAAAGAACAAACAAAGTCTAAAAGTTGAAGTGAAAAAAAGTCAAATACGTTTTGAGAATAATTCATTTAAGTTTACAAGAACTGTTTTGATGAAAATCTGAAAACAAAGATCTCTTAGCTAAGAGTTACAGTAATTTGGGAAATGTTCATGTCAAGTCAAAGGTCATTATTTTTAATTCCTAGCTGATGGTTCAAAGTTTTTTTTAACCCCGGGCAAGAGTTAAAAGTTAAAATTTCCAGGGTTAACACATTTAATTTTTAACCCCGGGCAAGAGTTAAAAATTAAATTTCCCAGGGTTAAAAAATTTAATTTTTAACTCTGGGCAAGAGTTAAAAATTAAATTTTCCAGGGTTAAAAAATTTAATTTTTAACACCGGGCAAGAGTTAAAAATTAAATTTTCCAGGGTTAAAAAATTTAATTTTTAACCCCGGGCAAGAGTTAAAAATTAAATTTTCCCAGAGTAAAATTTCCGGTTAAATCACCTATTTTGTTGCAAAACACGCTAAAAAACTAGAGTTAAATTTGGTTTTTGCAACAAAATAGGCTACCTGGAAAATTTAACTTTCGCTTTTTGCAACAAAATAGGTGATTTAACCGGAAATTTAACTTTGGGAAAATTTAATTTTTAACTCTTGCCCGGGGTTAAAAATTAAATTTTTTAACCCTGGAAAATTTAATTTTTAACTCTTGCCCGGCGTTAAAAATTAAATTTTTTAACCCTG
This sequence comes from Cladocopium goreaui, assembly GCA_947184155.2. Taxonomy (NCBI): domain Eukaryota; class Dinophyceae; order Suessiales; family Symbiodiniaceae; genus Cladocopium; species Cladocopium goreaui. The sequence continues at coordinate 317,376 of CAMXCT020006301.1, forward strand.
GAAAATTTAATTTTTAACTCTTGCCCGGGGTTAAAAATTAAATTTTTTAACCCTGGAAAATTTAATTTTTAACTCTTGCCCGGGGTTAAAAATTATTTTTTTTAACCCTGGAAATTTTAACTTTTAACTCTTGCCAGGGGTTAAAAATTAACATGTTTTTTTCAATATTAACGCTTCACTGAACACCTTTTTGCAGATGTTATTCAAAAACAATACTTTAAAATATAAAATTGTTCTTTTAAAATTTGTTCAACTTTTGGACTTTATGTTGTGTAGCAATATTTCTTTTAATTGTTTTCTTGAGGTTAACTTCTATTTTATGATCTTCTGGAAAATGTGTCCATCATTTCTGCTATCTCAGAACTCAGATTCATTCCCTTTCAATCTATTTTGTTCCGGCTTTGTTGTTGCCATTTGAAATCTATATTTCATGATCTTGGAGTTGTTGTTTGCTTTTGGATTTCACATAAAGTTCATTGATGTTATCAACGCTACGTGTTCGAGCTTATTGATCTGAGAATTGAATACATCATTATCTCAATAATCTCAATTGGATCATCGAACATATCATATTAAAACACGTTAGCAAATACTAGTGTAATGTATCATAAAACTATTTGACTCTTAACTTTTGGTTTGTTTCATTGTTTCAATGCCTGTGTGACGTTTACATGTAGGATGTAGGAGTAAGTTGTAAATATGTGTGTTTGCAATCATTCAATGATGACCCTCGCCAATCATAATCATATTGGATTGAATTACATATTAGGTGGAAATGATGTTAGTTAGTATTGAGTGAGGTTGGATACATGAACACAGCAGCAGGATCATGGTTTCCAAATCACCTATCAGCCAGCCGAGCATTTGGCACGTCGCACGGTATTTTGAGTGAGGGATTTTTGAGGTTTGTGATCATTCTGATCGTGTGATCAATCAATTGAGGACTTGGTTTGTCTCACCTCAGCTTCTCATTCCCGTTTGGTTGTTCGGCTGATCATGTGCAGTGGACTTTTACCAATAGCATCCAACAGCATTTTGGGTTTGAAAACAGGGTTAGTTAGCAGATTCTTGACTTTGGTGGAGGCAATGGCTCCTTCCTCTCCTCAGACCCCAATGAAAGCCATGAAGAGTTGGTCGGACTCGGAGACTTTGGTTTTGGGGCAATCGCCTCGTTCTCCGCGATCCCCTCGCCCGGAGCTTCGTCGTTCAAAGGCTTCGTCAGATTTGGGGGTGAATGCATCACCGAAGACTCCGGTCATGAAGTCTGTGAAAGGCAGTCCGGAATCAGGACGTGCCGTTGCTAGCCCCAGCAAGTCTGCCAAGACCAGTCCTCAATCCAGCAAAAAATCAGTCGGAATGGCATCGCCCAAGCCCAAGTCCAAGGCTGTTCAGAAAGGTCAGAGTAAGGGGTCTCTGACCAAAGGCAAAGCCATGGTAGGCAAGCGTGCGATGCGCAAGCCAGCTGCGAAAGCAGCCGGCAGAGTGACTCTCCGTGACATGCAGCGAGAGAAAGCTTCGAAGTGGCATGATCTTATGTGCGAGATCCAGCAGGAATACGACGATATGGTCTGCTACAACAAGTCGTTCAACGTTCCCCCACCTTGTACCTGGCGCCAGCTTTTTGGCATAACACCATTTGGGTTTAGTGAAGTGAAATGATATGATAATGATGAGACGATATGATGAGTGATAATGATGTGGGCCATAAGATAATCTGTCTATATACCTGTATATTGTATATGTATGTATTCTGAGTTAGTCTTAGTATAGTCATATTATAGACTGATGATATGCTGATGATGAATGATATGAATGAATGATGAAATGATGACTGAAATGACATGATATCAGATGATATGATTTGATGATGTCTTTCTGGATATTTACTAACTTATTGGTATTATTCTTCTATAATTAATATAATGTATTTTTGATTTATCTTATCATAGTTGTAAAAGTTATGTAATATGGATGATGTGATGTGATGGGATATGATTTGATTTGTGGTAACATCTGCGACGCCCAGGTTCTGGCGATCGTCTTTGGAGGAGTTGGGATGGGTGCAGGTTGGCAGGGTTCGTTGGCGCGCTGATGGTTGGACCCGACCATTTGACTACGACTACCGCCCCGAGCATGCCGAGCTCTGATTAGGATTGACACTTAGGTTACTTAGGTTGGTAGACCTTTGCTTCTGAAGTGTTTGTACGGTAGATCGCCTTTTTTCAATGCTGACCGTTCAGTTGAATGGATCGAGGTGCAATGCTTCAGGTAATTCTCCTCACAGCATTTTGCTGTTAGCTTTTGGTACTCAGAGCTGCCGCCCAGAGGCACGCTGAGCATTAGATCATTTGAATCATTAGATTAGGACGGATGAATAGGGCTGTTTGGCATTGCAATGGGATGCAAGGGCCGACATCCAGAGAACAGAAACTGCGTTGGTCGGGTTGGCTGAATTAGCAGCCGACGAAATCTAGACAACAAGCAGGTGTGACAGTGTGACAAAGGTTCGAGGTCAGCTGAGCATTGTTGTCAGAGACTTTTTATCATAAATTTTATTGACCTAGCCTATCAATATCCAATTGCGCAGCATTTTGATATTCTCCGACTCGTGAGAGTGACATGTCAATCTCGATCATTTTTTTGCAGAATTTTGTGTGAATGCTGACGGCATTGATTTGCAAGAAGCCATGCCAGTGCGGAATGATTTGTTTTTTACCGAAAGAAGTTTGTTTCAATGCGTCCGCGTATGATTCCGTTGAATAGTCAGCTTTGAATCACATGACAAATTCTCGGATGGTTTTCAATCTCAGCATTTGAGCTCCTTTCAAACGACTTGAGCCTCCCTGTTTCCGTGCCAATCCAAGCTTGATATCATATCTTTGCTTCGTGCTTCCTTCGCCCGTCATGCCAGCCAAGAGAGCACAGACACATCCATGCTGCAAATGGTGCAACAAGAGTTTGGTTTCTACCCCAAACCCGTTGGTGGCAAATCCAGGCCCCAAAGACATGATGAAGCGGCGCACCCCTTGCAGCGTTGAGTGCCGCCCGTGTTTCCTTTTCCAGAAGACACATCCATACTGTGACATGAGCCGAGTTGGGTTGCAAGAGCAGTTGAGTGACTCGCAGAACTTGGAGACATACCTCTCTGGTTTGGAAGAGTACTGTGCTGAGCGTCGTTCTGGGAAACGACGAGGCAGACACAAAAACAAAAAAAATATATACTATAATTTATATAGTATAATTATATTATTATATAATTATATATAATTATATATTATATAATTATATATATTATAAAATATATAATATCATATCATATACATACGATTTGTCATGGTTTCACGAGAATATGAATGAATCAAGTCATATCATATCATATCCCTGCAGGTGCAGATGCGGGAGCGGGCAGCGATGCTACCTATGCAGAGACGAGCTCGTCGTTTTCGACGAAACAGGTGGTTGGGTATTTCTGGCCAGTTGAGCTGTTGAAAAAGCATTCCAAGCAATTGCCAAAGAGGCTGAGCAGTTTGACCCATCAGGGCCGTGTGCTCAAAGGTGTTACCCTCGAAGAATTTGCTGTGGGTTACTCAGCAAAAGTTATCCAGTTCTGCTTTTTGGTTTGCTTGGTAAGACTGTATTTTGTTTTGTTTGGAGTCTTCTGGCCCGGACACTAACAGTACAGTATGTTTCATATGATAGCATATGATATGAAATGATAATAAATGATATAATTATATAATAATTTGTTTTGATATTTATATATATATATATTACATTATATATAATATAATATAAGTTTATATAAGTATAAAAATAGTCTATAGTCGATATAGTATTGATTGAATTTCTATAGCAAAATATTTATATAGCTGTATAAAAATGATATGATACAATACGATGATAAATATTTAATATAATATCAAATAATAATATAATATACTATAAAAATAATTTAATTATAATTATAATACATTATAATTTAAAATATAATAATAGCCTAGTATAACATATAAATTTAATAATATAATATAATATGATAAAATGATATAATATAATGATATAATATGATGATATAATATGATATAATATGATATAATATGATATAATATGATATAATATGATATAATTGATATAATATGATATAATATGATATAATATAATATAATATGATATGATATAATAATTTAATAATATTATATAATGTAATGTGATATCATATATATAATTTAATAAATAAATAATTTAATACAATAATATAAAATAATTTAATACAATAATATAATATATAATATTAATATAATATATAATATATATAATACAAAATAATATAATAAATTGTAAATAAGATAATATTATAAAATGATACAGTAAAATAAAATACAATTTATATTATTATATAATGAACCAATATAATTACAATATATTTTAATATTAATTCATGATATAATAAGATGATAAGATAATATCTTAATATATTTGCATAATATATAAGATGATATAATTTAGACTATGACTATAACTACTGTAATAATATAATATTAGATGATATTGATATGATGATATGATATATAATAAACATAACAATACAGTACCATACAATACGAAATACAAATATGCTTTTTTTCGTGCTTGGCCACTCAGGTGCCATTGAAGTTGCGACAACTTCCTCTCGTGGTGCCAAGCGTCTTGCTGAGCTTGCACGTGATGATTCAGAGAACGAAGGAGACGCAGCTTCTGCTTTTGACATTGTGCAGAAGAAGGTTCGTGTTTCAGGCTCCACGGCAGAAGGTGACGAGTCTTCGGAGATTACTTTGAAGATGGCCGGAAGAATTGAGGATGATACTGATGAACTCCACTCAATTCTCTTTGGGGATGTTGGGAAAACCCGCAAGGAGAAGGGAGCATCAGATGATGAGCAGCAGGCCGCCAAACGCAGGGCAACACTGCGCAACAAGAAGGCAGCTTCGCTTGGCAATGCTTGCGTTGGGCAAGAGGTGGAGTCGACTGGTGGGCCTGCTGGTTCCAACCCCGACAGCTCTGCTTCCACCAACTCTGGCAGTGCTTGGGCGCTATCGGGTGCCAGTTTGTCATCCAGAAAGGCAGCTGCGGAGGCAAAAGAGCTTGACAAGGCAGAAGCCTTGGTCTTGAGTGTGAACCAGTTGAAAGGTCAGCTGGGTGAGGAGACATCAGTGATGCAGGTGAGCCTGAAGTCAGCGCGCTCTTTGTGCGACAAGGTCACCGTTCGTTTGAACCCTGATGGGAGCAAGCTGTTCTTAGATGCCGTGAAGCGCAACGGGCCGGCATGCCGTGCGGCTTCCGTATGGCAATCCCTTAAGGATTCAAAAGCATGTTTGGAAGCTTGTTTGTGATTTTCAATTTCGGTTTTCGACTTGCGTTTTACACGTCATGTGCTCACCGAGCATCCTAAATAGAAAGGATGTTTTTGAAATGTTGGTATCCAAGGTTGATGCATTTTTCTAGGATACACATTTATCATTTATCATTCCTTTATTCCATCGCATCATATTACAGTAGAATACTTAACTTACTTAGAGTTACTTATGTCGGAGTCATAGTCATATTATATATTTTATTATATCATATTGTGTAATCAAATCATATTGTCACATCTGAGGAAGCGATGGACGAGTTCGTTGAAGCCCTCCATGATTCGGAGGCGTCCCCGGACACAGTGAGATCACGGGGGGCAAAGTTGAAAGACTTTTCCATCCAGCTCCCACGCAATGTGAACATTGTGATCTGCAAGAAGAATGCCGAGGAGTTTGTCCAGCAAGGCAAGCTTGATGAGTTGTTCACTTTTATGGATCCTACGAAGTCAACGGGTGACATTGGCATCATGACCGTTTTGCCGGACACCGAGAATGAGGATGACCGCAAGGAAATGATCCGTGATTTCCAACTTGGTTGCGTTACCCATTTGGTCAACAACCTCTTGCTCAAGGAATTTGCAGGTGACGCTGCAAGCAAGGAGTTGCTTGGTGGTCAATCATACAATGCAATAATGGGGGTTGGGTTAATATATATATTATATATATATATTATATATATTTATATATTATATATTGTTTGAAAAACACATAATTTGATGATATTATAATCAAATCACAACATATCACATCATGCCGTCATACCTTTTGAATATTAATATGATATGATTCGGCGCAACAACTGTGTAACTAACTGATGATGATGCTATGATATGATTACTGATATGATTCTATGATGATAAATGATATGATATTATATTATTGATGTTATTATTGTGGTTATGCGGCATGCGTCATATAATCTATAAATATGATATTATATATGATATAATATATATATATATGATATGATTTATGATTTATGATATGTTCTGACTTGATGTGTTTCGAATAGAAATATAATATAATATTTTATTATATAATAAATTATATATAATATATATGTTATATAATATATATTATATTAATAACGTTTCCCACCGTTTTTCTCAACCCTGAATCTTAGGTTCGAAGATGAGAACAAGAAGTTCATGAAGTCATGCGTTCAGAGTTTGAAGGATTTCCTTGGAGCTTTCCAGAAGTCGGACGTCTACCAGACAGCTGCTCCGGAGAAATCACAATTCCGAGATGACTTGGGTCGCATTTTCCAGCTGACTGAGTATGTCTTGAAAGGGGATGCCTTGCTAGCTTCTGAATGTGATTCCTTGCATTCCATGAAAGCTGCAGTGTCCAAAAAGGGCTTCTCATTCCACGCTGGCATGGTGACATTCCCAGTGGGGTCTTGGATGATGGATTCTATCGGGGAGATGATTGCCCAGTGCCGCCAAGACCAATTGCTTGGGAAAGAGTTTGAGTCTGTGGTGCAGTTTGCCCAGGGTCTCAAAATCACCGTGGACTACATGACAAAAAAGGACAAGGAGACCGGAGCCATTGACATCACCATTCCGAATCTCAACAAGAAGGTTGACATGGCGGCAAAGTACTTTGCCTTGATGGACTCAGCATCATCTACTGCCAGGAAGATGCTTGAGCCAGAACTTGAGATGGTTTGTGATCGAATTGAGCTGCTTGCGACCACTTTGGTTGAAGCGACGGCTTTGAAGTACGAAGAGTTCTTTGGCAAATTGAACCAGCTGCTTACTGTGTGTTTCTCAGGTGGAGAGTGGGGTGATGAGAAGTCGTCTGAAGTCCTGCAGTCCTTGCAATCCATGCAAGCTTTTCAGCCTTGGTCCCGCATTCAGCCAGCGAGGCTCGTGGGCAAGAGCAAGGCGCTCATCTTGGAGAAGCACTTGAGTTCCATGAGCTCGCTTGGCTCAGCTTTGCAAAAGGCATTTCCAAAGCTTGTTTCCTTGAAGACTGCGACACTGACCGAATCATTGCTCATGAGTTCTGAAATTCGGACACTCTACAGTGCGCATCATGATCAAGATGTGCTGACAGCTGTGAAAAAGCTTGCGCCAAAGATGCTTCCTGGCATCGACGCAATCACTACTTTGATCAGCAAGGCCGTTGCAGACTTTCTTTGCAAGGCAGCTTCAACTTTCGGTGACTTTCTCACTGGCATTTTGGAGGCAGAGCCTGTGTTTGATTCCATCTTGCAAAGCAAGGTGGTCGGAACAGTGGATCTACCCGAGATGGATGAGAAGGGGGTTGCAAAGATCGAGAATGAGATTGACTTTGGGGCACTCTATGTGGCCTTCAACCCTTTCTTTGCGGAGGACAAGACTGCGAAGCTGGCAATCAACGAGAAGCAGACCATTTCGGTTCACACATCCTTTTTGTGTGTAGCCGGGTCCCTGCTGCAGTTGTCGAAGTATGTTCTCTCTGTGAAGGAAGGTATGGAGGCAGCGAATTCCCAGGGAGACTTCAAAACAGTGATTGGGTTGCAGCTTCAGCGTGCTGCCCAAAAAGATGCTACTGGTCCAAAGGTTGATACCAAGCTTAGCCTTCTCAATACAGTGCCGCACTTCTTTCCCGGCCTTACGAAGGCTTCGCAATCCTACCAGGAGATCATGAGCAAAGCTGGTGCTACCATTGCCAACTCCGACCAGATCAAGTTCTATCACGAGAAGTTGTTGGAGACATTGGTTGCCAGCATCCAGCTTGGACTTTGACTCCATGCAGGGCTTTTTCACTGAGAACTTTGAGAAGATCAGAGCTTCGCATGCCGTCCCCGGTGTCTTCCGGGCAAGTGTTCTTGATCGTGAGACGATTTCAAAGTTGTGCCAAGGTGAGAATGTCAAGGTGGTGTTGTTTTGTGGCAGCAAAGCTGGCTCGCAGTGCAGCATGATGCAGCACTACCTTCAAAGTGTGAAAACTTTGACATTCATCCAGACCGAGGTTGGGAGTGAGGTCACATCCCTCATCGGTATGTTGGATGCATTTTCTTCGTCGAACAATGCCAAGACAATGCCACCTGAAGATGCCAAAGTTAATCTGTCAAACGTCACCTACCTTCAAGGTAGTGTCTCCTTAGCACAGTCCATGGTCCGCAATTTGAACCCCGGAGAAACCAGAACCGGGCTCATCAGCAAGTGCATGGCTTTGCTTGCCAAGACCAAGGTTACTGCTGACGTGATCTTGACCAAGAAAGCGAACCAGGCACTGGCTGGAAAGTGAGTTGATTTAGAGGGGCGCATATTTTCCAGATCCTTTTGATCTTACCATAGTTAGATTTTGTTCCGTAGTTACTGAATGGCCCTTGTTCCATGTTGCACGGCGCAATGAGACGCCGACTGCACAGCTTTGTTCGCTGCAATGTGGGTTGTTGCCAGCGAAGGTTGAGACATCAACTTCACAAGCTAAAAAGGACAGTAGAACTCAAAGACTTAAAGAGAGTCAGAAAGGTTGTGTGCCGAACAAGTGTTTCAAGACACGACCGGCGAAAGAGACAAAAAAAGAGAAGGTGCTCCGCAGAGAAGCTTTACGTTTTTGAATTGGAATCCAAAGGCTTCTTGGAGAAGCCAGTGATGGTCATGAGGAGCATGAGAATCACCAATTGTAGCATAGACTCTCATAGTCAAGTAGAGACTTACATACTGACCACCTCCCCATAGCGTAGCAAATAGCCAGGCCATATCATATCCATATCATATCATCATATAATATCATATCATATACCATATATCGTATATCGTATATCATATCATATATCATATATCGTATATCGTATATCGTATATCATATCATATATCATATATCATCATATATCATATATCATATATCATCATATATCATATTCATATAATATATATATATAATTTTATATATGTAATATATATAATTTCATATCATATCATATCGTATCATATATCATCATATAAATCATTTATCATATATCAAATATCATCATATATCATCATATATCATCATATATCATCATATATCATCATATAAATCATTTATCACATATGTATCAAATATTTTGTTGTAAGTTATCAAAAAATATTGAAACCACAACAAACTTCATAAATCAAACCAAAGGTCTGCCAAATAACCAAGTTATTTCTTTTGGTCCGTTTTTCTTATTCATGAAATTTATATAGTTTATTCTGTGATCTGGATTCATATTCTCTTGAAAATTACATCATGCTGTCACTATCATTGATCATCAGCATCATAAAATATTAGGTGTCGTATATAAAATCATCGAGCCATTGTCAAACCCAACGTAAAAAGATTAAAAAACATAAAATAGTAATTCATAATTCACAAATTCATTTATGGTCCATAACCGACTCATTAGTTACTCACAAGTATTAATTCATTTATTTTTTGTTTTTATATTTAGAATTATTTTTATTGATTTATCATCTTAATTCACATTTATGTTGTAATTTCCAAATTATTGATTAGTTGAATTATTTATATAATTTATAAATAATTCATAATTCATGACTTTATATCATTAAATTATTATTAGATAGATAATTAGAACTTTCACCATTCACAATTCATAACTTCATATTCATAATTCATAACATAACAAAACCAAGACACAAAAAGAAATGCCAATAAGAGTGAACAATAAATAGCAAACAGTGAGCAGTTGAGAAAACGCCAAAGTCAAACGTGTTAGTTAAAAAATAAGATCCAACATGTTCAAAAATAATAGTTTAAAGTTTAAACCATAAAAGTTAAAAGTTTAAAAAATACGATTTAAAAGTTAAAAAAATAAGAGTTAAAAATTAAAAAATAAGAGTTAGAAGTTAAAAAATAAGAGTTAAAAGTTAAAAAAAACAAATAATAGTTAAAAGTTAAAAAATAAGAGTTAAAAGCTCAAAAAAATACGAGTTAAAAGTTAAAAAATAAGAGTTAAAAGTTAAAAAAATAAGAGTTAAAAGTTAAAAAAAATACGGTTTAAAAGTTAAAAAAATAAGAGTTAAAAGTTAAAAAATAAGAGTTAAAAGTTAAAAAAATAAGAGTTAAAAGTAAAAAAAATCAGAGTTAAAAGTTAAAAAAAATAAGAGTTAAACGTTAAAAAAATAAGAGTTAAAAGTTAAAAATAAGAGTTAAAATTTAAAAAAAAAAACGAGTTAAAAGTCAAGAAATAAAAGTTAAAATTTAAAAATAAAAGGAGTTAAAAGTTAAAAAATAAGAGTTAAATTATACCCTTGGCAGGCCTAAAGAAAACCTGTTAGAGCTACATCCTAAATTATATGTATATGTGATATGTATATTCTATAATATTATATTATATTATCTTATATTATATTATATTATATGGTATTATATGATATTATATTATATGGTATTATATGATATTATATTATATTGTTTATATTATTATTCTATTCTATTCTATTCTATTATATTATATTATATTATATTATATGGTATTATATGATATTATATTATATTGTTTATATTATAGTATTTCATTTTTTAATATATTATATTATAACACACTATATCATAGTATATCAAATTATATTTTAATATATTATTATATTTTATTATGCTATATTATATTCTATTATAACACATTATAATATATATTATATCAAATTATATTATATTTTATTATATGTTATTAAATTATTTTATTTTATGTTATTATATTATATGTTTTTATATTTTATTATATTATATTTTATTGTTTATATTATAGTATATATTTTATATTACATTATATTATACTGCATTTTTTAATATTATATATTATACTATATTATATTATAGTATATTATAATATAATATTATATTATATTTTATTATTTGTTGTATTGTATTATATTATATTATATTATAGTATATATTATATTGTATTGTATTATTGTATTGTATTTTATTATATTGTATTATATATTATATCATAATATATTATATTATGTTATATTATATTATATTATAATATTTTATTATTTATTGTATTATATTATATTATAGTATATTATATATTGTATTGTATTGTTGTATTGTATTTTATTATATTGTATTATATATTATATTATATTATGTTATTTTTCATTACATTAGATTATGTTATATTATATTATATTACATTATATTTTATTTTAATATATTGTATTGTATGATATTGTATTATTTTATATTCTGTTACATTATAATTTATTATATGTATATTTGATGTGTATATCACACATATATATATGTTATGTATTATATTTACGTGATATACACATATAAAAAATATATATATATATATATATGTGATATACCCTGACCTTACTTCTGATCGTTGCTGGAAGCACACGTGTTTTCCTAGGGACGTTGGACTACCATTCACACAAGTAGTTCTTTCAGACCATGGTGAGAAACTCATCGTCCCAAGAACTCATGCTTACCTTCCTCCAAGTCACCTTATTTCAGATCTCTAGTTCTGCCATACATGTCGTTTCTCAACAAAAATCATTCAACATGTGCTATCTTTACCGCAACTGGGAACCCATTGGTAGCCGTTACAATTGGTACCCCTTTATGGTCAGCCACGTCATCCCCGCGGCCAAGGCAAACATTTGCTTGTCGCCAGACGTTTGATTTATACGTATGTTGTAGGCCAGTGGATCCAGGATCCCCACCGGCCACCAGGGCCACCAGCACTGGATCCATGGGAAGATCCCATAATATGTTTTTTGGGTACCCTCTGGTAATTTAACATAGCTATTGAAAATGACCATTAATAGTTGATTTTCCCATTAAAAATGGTGATTTTCAATAGCTATGTTAAATTACCAGAGGGCAATTATACTTGAAATGCAAAGCAAAGATTTAAATCCCAAGTTTGGGGGTTGAACATGTGTCCTGGCACGGGTCACCATTCTCACGAATGGTAGATATATCACCTGGATCCAGCCGGATGGTTTGGGGTATAAGCTATGTCAGGTGCTCAATTCCACTTCTACGAGACTGTGTTTCTGCGGATGCCAGATTTAAGAATAGTGATGGCTTATAACCTCTAGATTCTACATGAATTTTAAGGGAATTGTTCCCTATGTGAAACAAAAACACTTGGGATTTGGTGAATTTCAGGTTGCTGAAATATCGTCAGTTTCACCACGCGAGGCCAGGCCAGTAGCCAGGCCTTCATTTTTTGAGCCACAAAGTAGGCAGGTTCTGGTTGACTGTGGGTTTTGAATACTTTATACCTTCTGTTCTTTCGGGCAGCAAGCTGCCGCGGCTTGCGCCGGCCCTTTTTCGCTGAGGTTGCAATCCAGCTTATCCTTGCTCACTGGCCGACTCTACATCACACGGCTGTTGAGCCAGAACCATATCCTTTGCAGCATCATGTTTATGGATTCGGTGGCTGACCAACTACGCTACCAGGCCAGGACTGGGGGGGCATCAGCGGTAGCCTACCAATGTCGACATCGATATGATGAAAAATGATGGATTATACGAAATTGTAGGTGTGATGATGTGATGTTCATTGTGATTCACATTGTGATACAGATGATACAGCTTTCTTCCCTGGCTCTACTTATCCATGATCAGAATGATCATGTCCGACGGCGTTCGGATGCGTTAGGAAGTGTTTGCCTTGTGGAGTGTCCCACACTTGTTTCCTACTGCAGCTATACATTTGGATTTACATTGTGATGTACAGATTAAATGTGTGTGTGTGGGTGCGTGTTTGTGTTTTGATGTAGACGCACAAACTGTGTGCCAACGTGTGTATGCATATATGTATACACATTGTTTGTATATGCACTTACTTGTACTATCTTACACTAAATGTTATATGTATATATATATATACTCTTACACATACATAAACATATATATATATATAGTGCGCATGTACAGAGAGTATGTATAACATATATATATATATATGTACATACAGCCTCAATTTTCCTGCGCCAGATCCACGAGATCAAAGAAATCTTATTGGCTGGTTGGCAGAAGGCCCGGCGCCAGACACGCACTTCGCACTGGGCCAACGCCCGGCCCTTGGACAACTTCCGACTGGCCATGCAGGCGCGGACAATTCGGGCAATTCGGGCCTTGGTCTCTTTCGGGTTCCCCCAGGGGGATTCTAATACTGCATGTGACCATGTGTGATATATATATAATATATATATATATGATATGGGTGACAATAGACATAATTATCCAGTTGACTAAGGTCAGATATTATCAAAAGTTAATTGGCTGATTTGTTTTTTGTAAAATTGGTTGATTAACCTCATAAACTACAGATATATCTACCATAAACCCAACGTTTATTGGAGTTTTGCTTGCCCCAACTGGGCTAACTAGGGGTAGCACCTTGAGGTCTTGATCTTCACCTTGGTGAAGAGCAAGTGAATCAGGGTTCCTCCACAGGCTCCCCCTGCACATCAGGGGTGGGAAATCATGGCCACTTACCCCCCTTTTGCACCTGTGCTAGGAGCAACCTATTGATTTTCCTGCGAACGCAGACTAAGCAGCTATTGATTTTCCTTTCTTGCAGGGCTTTTTCAGATTGGCCATAAATTCTTGTGATCACTTGGGCAAAGTATACTTCGCAAGCGGAATGTCCCTTGGAATGGCCAATATGTCCAATTCATGATACCCTCTACATTCCTCCACTTATTGAACATAGAGAATCACCAATCACCATGCTCAATAGCTAGGTAAATCATCATAGTCATAATGTTTATCATCTATTAACTTAGTAGCTATGGTTATTTAACAGTTTGCTATGGTTGATTATTTCTATGGGACATATTCCATCGGTTAGCGCGGCCTGAGCGTCGAACGTTGACCCAACAGACAGCCAATCTTGTGATCATCCAACCATGGCACCTATGGGAAGTGATGTAAAACAATGTAAACTATATATAAATATATTTACATCACTATATATATATATATACATATATATATATACATATATATATATATACATATATATATACACATCCCATTATATCTCATTATCCCATTGCATCCCTATACTCTATAGGCGATACATGTTCATCGTCCCTGGCTCACATTTTTCAGGCCAAGAGGAATGTGGACAAAAGTCTCAGCGACTCTTGGACAAAAGCCCCATTGAAACAGGGTTGCTCTAGTCGATTGTGGCGAAGCATATGGAGGTTTGTTTCCTTAGGGCTACCCCAACTCATCCATTTAAAGATGGATTGTCCATGAAATAAACCATCCAGTTAAAAATGATACCATCATTTCCGGGGGACCATATATCTTAAGTTATCTAAATTTTGATCATTTTTGATTGTCCAGTTTTTCAAGATTCTTTCGGAAAAATATCCGTGAAGTTTTCCCAGTGGATCTCCGGAAAAATACCCTCTGGTGAACATACATAGCAAGCAATGGAAAGATCCACCATTCTGAATGGGAAAATCCACTATTTCTATGGCATTTACCCATCATTTACCCATCATTAACCACCATTAACCCATCATTAGCCACTATAAATGGGCCATTTTCCATTGCTATTTTGACATCACCAGGCCGGGTAGACCAGCTATCCGAGGACTTGGAGTTCACCCTCACGAAGCTGCGGCAACGGGTGACCTCGGTGGCCCTGAAGTCGGACCAGGACAGGACGTCCCGGTGATGGGATGACCAGGACGGTTATGGGATCCTTTATAGAAAGATCTAGAGTGTCCGGGATAGATATGGGATATACATACATATATATATAATGATATATATATATATGTGTAGATAGTTTTTTTTATATTATATCATGAATGGTTTGTATATAATGAATAGTTATATGGCTGTATATGTAATGAATGGTTTATATAGTATACTAGTATGATGTTGGATAGTTAGGTAATTAGATTGTACATAGTTAGATTGTACATAGTTGGGATAGTTACATAAATAGTTGGATATGGCAGATATGGGGTATACTTTGGCTTATGGCATACTATGTCTTTCATCGGATTGTTCATGGGAGACACTACTGTTTGGAAATGAGGTTTTTCGAGGTTTTTTGCGTTGTTACCCCAAATGGCCATCTCAATTTTATTTGAGACTAAAGATTGATGTCCAAACAGTTCGGGATTTTTCATATCTACACCATGATAACTTTTACGCCAAAAAAATGTAGGTCGACTAACTTTGGGATTGAACATGGACCAAGATCATCTTAATATCAATATGGTTGAAAATATTAGCAGTGGAAACCGTGGTTTCCGAAGTAAGATTTTTCCTTGAACATACCAGCCCACATTAACCTCTGGTAAACTAA